>KI422709.1:6289-55068 GCA_000473375.1 Anopheles culicifacies | reverse complement strand
TTTTTTTTCTTACCTTTAGTTTGCTTCTCTGGTAAAACACCTCTTTCCTGGCTCAATTCCCACTGACGGTGAAGTTCCAAGCGGATGGACATAGTTGCCACGGAACGGGGAGAGAGGGAATCTTTACCGGAACTGGGTAAACTAACGATCACGAGCTTGAATCGCAAGTTTATTGCTTCATTTCGTAACCCAACGGAAGACGAAGGTGTTATCGTTTCCTGCTGTGTCTTACGTCGTGAATTCGACGGAGGAAAGTGAATCGCTTTATGGCAAAAGTAGGTCAAGTCAAGGGGCAGGTATTTTGATGAATTTAGAACTTGTGCTGATCGTTTCTGATCGTTGTGCTCGAATAACATTAAAAAATGTTTTATAGTTTTATAAGCAACTTTACCACAGAGCCACTGTGTCTGCATCGTCTGCAAATCGTTGTACGGCGTGAAATAGTGGTTCGATTCAATGCTGCATACACTTGCTTGCCATTGTAGCATCTTCATTGAACCGAAAGCCGATAAGTGTGAGCAAGCCTAGCAACAGCCGCTCAGTGCGTCATCGCAACGATGATTACGATCATTGCTGACGGTATCATGTACGGATGTCCATCCATCGTCGGACCAACAATAGGCCAATTGCCCTCTCCCACCGGTTTCCTTTGCGGGCGGCAGTCCGTTTGAAGCTATTGAAGGGGTAGTTGTTTTGTTTTCTTCCTTTTTTTTTGGGAGGGATTGTAGTTTCAAAATTACGGAGCCGGTTTTCAGGTGGTTGGCTTACTTTTTGCTTTCTTTTCGTACCGCCGTTTCACGGACATACCCAAGCAATGTACGCGAATGCTCGGTGCACTGTTCGTTGATGTCTCTAATGAGACGAAGTAGTTCGCGAGGTAGCAGGGCGGAGGAGGGAAAAACCCCCGAGCGTGAGCAATGAAGTTGGTGTGTCGATGGAAATTGAAATCTAGTTCATTCATAAATCACTGCCGCACGGCCGGAAGCGGTCAACGCTTGGGAAACCTGGCCAAAAATGGTGGTTCGATATTTTTGACACTTTGGTTCGGCTGGGAACGATGCGGAAGGGAGTTTATTTATGGATTCGATCGAATTGATTTAAAGAAAATTGGGTTAACGTTCTGCTCGATGCATTTTATGGACACAAAGAGTAGGGTAACTGCCAGCGAGACACATTTCACCGAACGAACGATAGTTTTGATTAGATGTTTTATTTTATAGTTTTTTTAACGACCCTGTAATTACCAAACTTAGTATAAATCATGTTTTATAAAATTTGATTAAAAAAAATGCGCTAATGTTAATTAACCATATTTGTTCTAGTTTCCATTGGAAGTCTTACTAATACAACCTTGAAGATAACGCGTGTAACATTTAATCTGCAATAGAACGCTTTTTACCGAGCACATTACCACACCGGTCTTCGCTCGTAATCGGACACTAAGGGCTTAACCACAAGGAAACCGACATGCATTTCATGCAGCTGAACATCAAATGTGAACATTGTAATCAATTAGTGCATGAAGATCAACTGGATGAAATGTGATAGTGTTGCCCGGCCCAAAACAAGATAGTTCACCTTACGGGTGATGTTTCACGAGCAGAAAACTTCTGCTGTGTTACAATTCCGTTCACCGATGTCTAGAAGAACTATAAAATGAACGGGCGGCTGTCACAGCAGACATCATTGAGTTGTCAAGTGTTCTAAGAGTAACACAAGCTCATCTGCTACAGTAGCTCAACTTGTCATCAGCAAAGTTTGCATCCAGCTCCAGCTTATATCAAAAATGGCTTCTAAGGTTAATATAAATTTTATTATTACTTTTGATAAGTTCCTATAACTTTTTGTGCTTTTTCTGTTCCAAGATCTCACTCATCGCACTTGCGCTTCTGCTGGCTAGTGCTAGTGCTCAGCAGTACGGACAGCAGTTGGGACGTCGATCGCAAGATCGGTTGAATCAACCCCGATCGTATGATGATGATGCACGATCCTCTCGCAACTATAATGACCTCTACAACGATCAACGGTACGCGGGTCGCAACCAGAACCAGGATCAGCAGGATCGTCGTGAATCTGATTACGATCGCGACGATTACAGCTACGGGTACGCTGTGCGTGATGAGCTTTCGGGAGACATCAAGAGCCAGCAGGAAGTACGCAACGGAGATCGGGTACGTGGCCAGTACCGCACGGTGGAATCGGACGGCACGGAACGTATCGTCGACTATACGGCCGACGATATTCGCGGATTCAATGCGGTTGTCCGTCATCAGCCATCGGTTGGATCGCGAGCACAGATCGTCCACACCCTGCAGCCAGCCGTCCTAATCAGACAACCGACCGTTGGACAGCTGGTTTCGGGCAACCATCGTCCCGCTCTTCTCACCACTCCTCAGCAAGCTTCTACCGTGCTGCTGCGCAACTGATTTCCACCCGCTCTGATCATGGATACGGTGTACCCACACGAAGAATTCCGATAATGTTAATTCAATAAAATGCCTTCACCAAACGTAGCGCTTTGATTTGTTGATCATTACGATCGTCGCATTCTGCAGTTTGTGGATCAAGAGAGAGAGAGAGAGAGAGAGAGAGAGAGAGAGAGAAAGAGAGAGCACGCATGAAGGGAACGTTTTGAGAAAATAAATCCAAATGGCCAGTTTTATTGCGGGAGCTATGACAGAAGTAAACCAGCTATCAGCCTCACAATCAATCTACCTCATCCGGGACAGTCTGTCCGGATGCATCCGGCGCAACACGGGTGAGTTATGGACCCGGACGGCTGAAGCATACTTGCCCGTCCACTCATTCCATCTCATTGCTGTCAAATTAACGAGCCTCCGGGGATCGGTCGTGTCCGTCCGCGCTACTAAACGCCCCACGTTTCATCGTACGGCAGTAGATGGCAAAACATTACACCGAAACGGCTAAATCACAACTCCACGCTAATCTAACAGGTCTCGGATCCCCCATTGCAACCCGTGACGCGCAAAAGCGCAACGGAAGACGATCATGGCGGGTGACGCCAACCGCTGCTTAACGACCATCATCAGCGAATGCTCCAGGGTGACTTAAACGCTGGGAACGAGCGCAAGTGACGAACGCTGCGAATCGCATTCGCGAATAGAAACGGTGGCGGCTGGCCCGGTCGAGTAGCACCGAGTAGTGCCTGTGAATTTCTGTACCGCTCCTCACCTATCACCACCCCCCACCCATTGCATTGTGTGGCCTTCGCCAATGGGTGAGACACCCGGTAGGGAACGATTTATTAATCGGTCTTCCCTGGTCGGTGGATTGGCGGGAAGCTCGTGCGACCTAGGAACGGGGAATTATTCTGACCTGAAACTGGCAGTTCCATCGAAAAGCTCGGAAACAAAACAGAAAAGAATGCACCAGCACCAGTGGCAGGCGGACGATGGATGAAAAGTGGTCTGAAACGAAAACAAAACTTTTCATTTCTCTCAATATATCGCCCTCCCTTGTGTGGCTTGGGTTGGTGGTAAGGGTGATGATAGTGGGTGAAAAAGAAGGACAGAAACCTGACCCCAAGAAAACCGTCCACCCTCCCCTCCCACCTTTCTTCGCCTTTTACAGTATCGCCGGGAGAGAGGAACCACCTCGTTGGCACTTCCGTTGGCACAGTTTTCAGCAGATTAGCTAATTAATTCAAATCTCCACGAATGAGGCTTTGAGTGAGGATGAGTAATTAAATCGGTGCGTGTGTGAGGACGCACCGCTGGAAGCCGGTATTGGAGGAGCTCAGTGCGGACTGGCTTCGCCGTTCCATCGTGCCGGTGCGTCGCGTTTGGGTAGCATATGGATATTTGGTGTTGTTGTGACTTCCTTCCACTGCTTCGGAGAAATGAAACGCCTCAGGCTAACCGAGGCCAACTCATTTCCTTCAGATGCTCGCGGGAAAAAAATCTACATCACCGAGCTACAGTGTTCCCGGCGTATTGTTATTGTGATGTGTATGGACTCGGAAAAGAAGCAGGTTGGTCAGTAGGGCTTGGCCCCGGGCTTTGATAGTCATTGCGATGCAAAACACTTTGGTGGGAGCTTGATGTTTGGTCTTATCGGTGCGATAGACCATAAAAAGACGTCATTTGGGCTTAATAAGTCGGTGGAATTATTTACATTCCCATCTTTCGTGTATGGGTTATAGAATTAAACAGCTTTTTTCTATTCAAGCAATATTTTGAAGAAATGGAGTTTGAGACATAAGCACAAATCCTTATTATAAAACAATTATGAGAGTTGTTAGGAAAAAATAAATTTAGGGATATTATATTCGTACAATTAATAACTCATTCATTTTAGAAAACAATTCATAAACTAGAATACGCATCTTAAAAGCAACAGATTTTTTTTTTTGAGTTGTTATATCCTTAATTCTTTCCATAAAGTAAAATAATATAATAATTTTCTGCTCGTAGATAACGAGTCATGTGTTGAATCAAATGAAACCTTTCTTATTATTACTTTAAATAATTGCTATGAATTTTTAAATCTTGAAAGACTAGAAATTGAACAGATAAGTCTTTTTGTGTGTAGAAATTAGACTATGTATATCGGTTCTTTGCAAAAAAAAACTATTAAATTAATAGAATCGATTACTTTTTCAAATATCGATACGCGCTCAAACATCCTTTATTAAGTGTAGTATAGATTGTTATGTCTCTTTCTGTTCTGTTCAAGTTTTATTTAATGTCTACATTTCCCATTTTCGCAAACGATATGCATTAATTAAGGTTATACAGTCAACAGGACGGATCTTCTTGTAGTGTCCAAAAGAAGAGAAAAAACGTATCACATAAACGACATAAAAAACATATACGATACGGGTTTTTTTCTTTTCTACATTAATCCCCGCGAGCGTGCAACAAAACGCCAAAAGAAATAAGTAAACATTCCGCACATCGCATTTGCTCTAACTATCTGGCATATATATATTTTTTATTGCACACCATAAAGAGACCAAATCCTGCAAGAAAACAAACCACATGCAACGAGAAATTAATAATAAAAATAATAATAAGCTTACCCTACCAGAAGCATACCGGGAGCAAATAAAGAAACACTGGAACGGGTTTTTATTTTCACCCATTTTTTTCCAATGCCCAACCAACCATCAAACGATCAGCGGATTGAAGAATCCTGATTCGTAGATGGCGATCGGATTGCACGGCAACTGTCAAGCTATCAGTCCATCCGGGACCGATGTTGCATTCAAGAGCCTAGCGGTTGTGACCGCAAACACATTCTGCCCGCGCGTGGTAGGTTTTAGCAGCTTAAGACCTTGTGTGGCTACCGGGGTAAAGCTCACCATTAGGATGATATAGAAAACAAAACCATAGATCAGTGGTAGCTTGGCTTTGGTCAGACCAGATCTCCGCCCGGGAAGTAGGTCACTCGGCTGGAACGGGTTAGCCACGAACCGGTATGACATTTGCCAGACAAATAGTCTACATATACAAACACACATACAGCTACACTCACTACTAACCAAACACATGGTGAACATTTTATTTCAATAAAAACAAAATCCATTTCGCTGACTTCCGTGCGTTCCTCGCCTACCGTCCGTTGGGAAGCGTTGAAATCTTTCGTTTATTTTTTCGTTCACCGTCAGCGCACTAAAAGTTCTCAAGCCGTTTAGTGCGTTTTGTTTTTACTTCCTCTTTTTGTATTGCCCTTTTACAAGGCGAATGGGAACCAGTGGCGATATAATAGAAGGTCACGATCGATTTTTGCTGAATGTGCTTTGCGTACGCTTCCTTCCCTGGCGCCCAAACGTCACTTTCTTCGTCAGCCAGCCAAGGCCAAGGTTTTGCCACCGATTGTGTGCTTCTTTTTTTTTTTTTTGGCCAGTCTCCGCGGTGGCTTTCCGGTTGCTCTTTCTTACCGGGTCTCACCACCGGGCAAGCATGGTTTCACTGAATCATTTTCGATTTCATCAGCCCGCTTTCCGGCTGTGCACGAATGTGCGGGAACGAAGGTTAGTAAAAATACTGTACATACAACAGAGCAGCACAAAAACACAACGACCGTTCCACCCGCAAGAACAACGACGACGATGAAGATGATGATGATGAAGGGGTTAAGTGTCTGGCTTCCAGTGTGTGTCTTCATTAGCCGGAAAGGTAAAGTGACCACGGCTACCCCTAGCAGTGGTGAGTAAGACATGCGTTGGCGGTGACCTACATTTACGGGCGAAACAGACTGGGATTCGACTGGTTGGTTTGGAGACGGGATGTAATCTTACAACAACAAAAAGGCACTAAAGAATGCTAACTCATTACAACTGAAAATGACCGATCAAAAATAAAAAAAAAGACTTTTTCGCTCTGGACAAATCAAACAACTGTTTACTACATCATCATTAACCGGCAATAGTTATGAAGGCAAAAGCTGTAAAAAGCTACATTCGTACAAACAAAGAATATTGCACACAAATTATATGCCTCAGATGAAAGGTTTTTATTCATCTACTAAAGCAAATGAGTAACGATCTCACACAGACATGTAACAGCTGTAAAAGCATCCCTACCAAATCTTCCCACGATCAAGTGACGCACTTGTAGAGGGGTTTTTATTTTGCCACCCAGTCAACAATAAAAAATACCCTCCCGCACTTCTGCATTCTATTACGCAGCACTTTCTCCCGTGAGATTGCAAACTGTGCAGTGGTAGTAAAAGAAAATCAGGATCTGACAGAAGCACATACACGCAAAAAATACACCTTCATTCTCATCGTCACGGAAGCGTACGCATATTCATGTGCAGAGGAAGATACTTAAGCACAGCATCGATCAATCGAAGCGAAACGAACCTCGGGGTGTATATAGTTTGTTTTTGTGTTGCTCCAAAAATTGACAAAATTGTCTCGCGGCTTATGCTGCCCTAGTATGCTTTCTAGCCTTAGTAGTTCAACCTGATGTGCAACTGGAACGGAACCTGTAGAGACAACAACAAAAAATCACTCGCACACACACACCCATTATCTTTCCCAGCGAATGTCCACCAAAACTCATAGTTGGACAATGAAATTGAAAAATAAATGTTGTAGGTCGGATGAATGTAGCAAACCTGTAATTAACCATTTCCTAAAGCATCACCGTTCCGGAATATCTTACAGTCTCGCCAGTGAAAGACACTGTGCGCATAAAGTCTTTTGCTAATACCAAAGCCCCAAACGGAACGTCATTTCGAATGGGCAGTGACAGTTGGGATGACAACAAAAATCGTCAAGCTTAAGGGTGCTGGCTCTCTGAACGGGAAGGTAAATATTCAACCATAGTCACACACACACACGCATGCAAGCGAACAAACTATCATTAACCTCAATATCACACCGCACAGTGACACAAAATCCACGGCATCAGAAGAAGCATTCTCAATCGAGCGCGCGTGCTAAAAGCGGTTTAGTGGTTTCAGGGAAGGCAGATGGGAAGGTGCAGAGCTACCACCGCTCTTAAGGACGGCCATGGTTGACATCGTCACGCAGAAGGTAGTGAGGAAGCGTAGTAGTTTTCAATTCGTCATCGCTCGTCGACGACTCTCGGAGGTCCCATGATCACAGGTTCAAGAATTCCGCCAATGGAATGTTCCAACGGGGAGTTGTGGAGTTAAAGGCATGAAGGTATTGCTGGTGGTTTTGCTTTCTTTTGAAGTACAGATGAGTTATTGCTTTCGTTATCATTATATGATTGGGGTAGTTCATTCAGGGAAGGCATAGGAAGTTTTATCTTAAATATTTTGTTTGAGAAGTTTGATAGTTTGATGAAATGTTCAACAAAATTTCAAACAAACTAAGGATCGCAGAAATGCAGGATAAATTGTATTCAACAAGATGTCGTACGTGTTTCTTCAATTACTGATCAGTACTCGATCACTTTGAAAATATTCCCTGAAACCTCCAGTATCTGAACACCTCAATCTAACCTCTACAAAGTGTGTCTTGGGGCGCAAAAAGTTCATTCACTCAAGACAAAGATGGGGAGTAATGTAGGCGCACCGTTTGGACGGCATGCAAAGTGATTGTAACTGTACATTTGTAACGATGGCATCATGCGTGGTCGATTGCCAAAATACAGCAAAAACGCACTCCGCACTAAGAATAGCACTAACTTCAGGAACCGGCTAAAGCCGACGAGGTGGATGGATAGGAGGGAACAACAATTCAAACACACAAATACTGATTGATCCAGCTGACCGGGGGACTGTGACACGGTTCTTTGGCGGGTGATGTCACGCATGGCCTGCCGTACGCCGTACTGTTCGCGTGTTCTTGATCACTGTGCGAGATGCCTCCGGGATATCTTAAGTATTGTCGTTACTTGGCCTCTCCCGTAGCGTGTTCACCTGCAACTCGAGCGCAAAATGCGGCGATCGTCGATCGTTCGATGGATGAATGGATATTGCTAGTGTCGGTATTATGGTAATATTGTGAAAATAAATGAGGGCAAACCTCCATCACTAGGTTCTGTGTGCGAGTGTGCTTTTTTTTATCTCGAATAACGGGATCGTGTAGCGTTGCTGTGATGGCATTCTAATGGAATTCCTTCAGATTCTGCTTAGTATATTGGGATATTTAAAACAATATTCAAATCAGCAGCAGCACAGTTACTATGAGACAACTACGATCATTGGCTGGTTGCTTGTGTATCCAACAGTAAGAATTTGTATCCATAAAACTAAGTATGTACTTTTGAGATTTTTTGTCTAACCTCAGATCTATTAGTTCTAAAGGAATTCTTTTCAATAAACGAAAATAACCAACAAGGGAAGTACTATTCTTCGTTCTATTCGATACGGATGTGAGATACGTTACGGATCCTTTTTAAATCACATTTAGAATTCCCAAACAAAAGTGTCAATGTTTACCCAACACTGCACCGTAATCAATTTGCAATTCTTTCAAGCGCAACCTTCACAAAAGCATTTTAAAAACACCGCCAACCATTCGACAAATAAAACCAACCACACTGCACAACGGATGCGTGTCCTTCTTTTGTGGCTTTACCACCGATTGAAGGTCCGATTGAGCCTTACATTGCTGATGTAAAAATGTGACAAATAGCACGCACACAGCACACCCAACAACCGAAACCATTTCGTCTGGAATTGAGCAATAACTCTCCTTGCATCCATTTGCAGAGCGCTCATGCAAAAGCAAGCCACAGCGTGATGGTGGCCATTCCCAACACCCGCGTCGCTGGTTTTTTGTCGGAACACATTCCACCACCCCCGGCGGGTGTTCAATGCATTGGCCCGGACGACAAACAATCACCGCAGGTTGCTCCCAGCAGGTGCAGGTGAAGTAGTGCGCAAGTGCCACAGGCATAGCAAAATGCTAGCCAATTGCCCATTGGCACCTTGTTTCCGATCCCTTGCAAACCGTCCCATACCATACAAAAAAACAAACGAAGGAAAACCACACACCGAGATGCTGTTCCAAACCAACGTTTGCAAAAGCCTACCGATACGCTGCAGGGATGCACTCGGTGCAATTGAAAATATTTATCAACACTTGCACACATCCAGCACGGAAGCTCCTTTTCGGTTGGAACCTGCCATTTGCTTCTCGTTTCCTTTTGTGGCATCCTTTCGTAGCGGCATCCTTCGGCACAATTAGCCGGAACCCGTAAGGTTCTACACCGGTTTTGCACGTTCGGAGCTCGTGAAGTGCGGTGCATTTCCTTGGCATTACGTGAATGTAGCTCGGTGGAACGAATCACGATTGGCAGAGGGCATTCCGAACGGCACGGCATGGGGGGAGAGTCAACGGTTCCAGCCATCGATACAGGCGCTCGATTGAAGATGGGTCGTCGTCGTCGCCTGTTCTCCCGAAAGCGTCGACCAAGGGTCAAATCGTAGTTCAGGTCGACTGCGTGGTAGGGCGCGGCTACACGCTGACCTACTTGGGTTCTACTTTTGGCTCGCTTTCGTCGGTTCCGTCGATCGTCGTCGCAGCAGCATCAATAAATTATGCTCAATCCTTCAGACGAGCTCGTCGATTGTGCCGTGTGACCCGAGCGAAAAAGGGCGTGGGATTCCCTGTTCTGCCTGTTTCGGTATGCTGTCGATGTGGGATATTTTGCCAAAACATTGCCTACTTCGTGAAAAATGATAGACAATAGTGGTGGTGGTAGTGGGAATATATTACTAATCGGATGATTAATTATTCAGAATCTGGTTCTTCAATGTATTTCATTACGTTTTTGGACATACGATCGAACAAGATCTTACTATACGTGATTTTAATAAAATCGAGTTTAAACTACAAACAACCTCAAGAGGTCTTGTCATTTGTGGTTTAAAACTTAAAAAAATACCTTTGAATTATTAATTCGTTATTTATCCAGGAAAGAGGAAATACCATGATCTTCATTTTATATAAAAAAAACTTGCGAATATTTAGCAGAACAATAATAGAATCCTTGATTTCATCTTATAGAGCTATTCGACGGATAAATCTGACCTGTTAAATTCAAATAACTTCCAACCACCTAACATTTCCCTCTTTATATCAAGAACATTCCATTTTATTAGCTAATTTTATGCTTCAAATGAAATCCATGCTCTACCAGCACGTTCAATGACACTCAGCCCCAGCACATACATACAAGGCGCCGAAATAGAAATCGACAAAGAACGTTGAACTTCCCATCGGATGCACACGCTGTACCGTCATAATTGGTGCAATATCCGCGTCGAACTGCAACACAGTTCTGAGCAAATCGCTACCCGACCATGTGTAGGCGTACAATTAATACCATTAGCCAGCTCGTTGCATAATCCGTGCACCACGCAAACCGTACTCGCGTACACCAACCCTCGATTGACCTTCGCTGGTGGGGGTGCATTGTACGCCGGGAGGAATAAAAAACCCGCCTGCCCAAGGATGTTAAAGCCACCTGATAATGGTCTTGCTAATAGGCGCCAGAAAGCAGCATAGCAGGTTAGCGACCTGGTCGAATCCGATGTATGCTTTAATTAGAGAACTTGCTGCAGGTTAATGAGTGATTGGAAGGAAAAGCGAACAAGCGATAAGGATACGCAAATTAATTTAAACATTCAATATTTGCTTTGACAAACATGTCTTCTTATTTTGCTGTGTTTTCACACACACTCCGGGTTGCGTATTAAACGTGATTATTTATTCATATCTTCCAGCTCTCATTCCGACTAATTGAACGTTCAATCATGCAAAACAGATAAAATACGAAAAGGCACCCGACTTCTTCACCGTTCCATCGCACATGGATAAACCTTTTCGTATGCGTTTCGTAAAACTGCACCACAAACAAAGGACACCAATCATGATTGGCCAGTGATTTAGCCATCGACGGAGGCGACCATCGAAACCATGTTTACACTCGCAATCTTGTCTGGTGGATAAAGCAACGACACAACAAAAAAAACTCGCTAAATCGTGTGGCTGTTTGGTCGCGCCTCAACACCGAACCGAATCTCTTAATTCCATTTCACGCTCAATCGATTTCGAGTGGAACGTGGCAAGTGTCCTGCAATTGATCCACAGTGGCATGACGAACGGCAAAGCGTTTTAGTGGAAGCAGCGAACGAGTGTGTGTGTGTAGGGCGATTTTACGCAAAATATAAAAAAGTAATAATTTTACCAACCGCTTCAACCGTGCCTAAACCACAAAGCGCCATCAAGCGGGTGAGATTGATCGATTACGATTGGGGCAATAGTCAAGTAGTCTTTTGATTATTTCTCAGTATGTTTATTTTCCATCCCTGTTCGATTGCCCGATCGGTGATCGGCTTATTCCAGTTCCAGTATAATCGATAGCAAATATATATATGCGGAGCACCCGAATGAAGCGGACTTACAATCCGATGCAAGCAACTACGGTATGTCAAACATTCTCCACACCTTCTCGTGGCGATGTTCGCACAGATGTTCGCTGGAATGCTTGTAACATGTTGCGGATACAGATCGATTTCGCGGATCGACCTAACCGTTCGAATCTGGCCCGAGCCCTCGAAACCTTCGATTGACCGAAACGATTGCGGAATTTGGCCAGCGGCCTTAGACTGCTCACTTCGGTTGTACAATCACCGTTCTTTGGCGCTCATTCATGGTTTATGGTTTCCGATTTCGTATGCAGCTGCAACGAGGGTTTTGCAGCCGTGGCCAAACATTGCTAGCGCCGCGCAAGTGTGAAAGACATTCCGACCGCTCTGTGGGTAAAGCTTACGCAATTAGGAAGCAATTGCGTGCAGGCAGAACTATGAAGGGAAATTTTATGAACTAAGTATTTAATTTTTTATTATAAATTGGTTTTACCGGTCCTATTTTTTTTTGAGAATTACATACATCTTGATGATCCTGAAAATTAAACCAACAATAACATGACCTTCCCCAAGAACGCCCACTCTCCGTTTGCTTGCAGTTCCCCCAACGAAAAAAGGCACATTTCCTCACCATCTGCATCCGTTTGCGTGAATCGAACCGTACCAAAACGGATAATCCACCGAAGGTCGGCATCGGCGAGTACCAGCGAAACGGAAAATAAAGTTCGCGGCCAACATCCCGCAACGTATCGCGAGCGGTATTACAACATGCTTTAACCGTTAACATTAATTTACTGCTCGCAAAAAAAAAACACCAAAATTGGAGGGAGCAAGAAAAACAAAAGAATAACCTCAGCTAGAAGTGAAATAAAAAGATTTTTTTGCCACAGTTTGGTCACTTGTTTCAAAATGAGACAGATCGTAAAAATGGCCAAACATTCCGCCAGCAAGCGGACACAATCGCTACGGACCGTTTCCGATTAGGTTCGTCCCACCCGTCCCGAAGGAAGAAGATTCGGCTACTGCGTTTGCCTTCCCGGAGTTTGTTATGCGTTTATGTAGCACAACATCGATGCTTCGGGTGCACCGGTCGGTGGGAATGGTTACACACGGTTGGAGGATTTATTGCATCTTCTTCGGCCGGGTTGATGCAGTGCTACCTGTTTTCATGTTTATTTTCCGTTCTTTTGGCAATTTACTGCCGCACAACAGGTTGTCACAAAATGGTTATTTTTTTAACGTAATTCTGTAGCAAACAATCTTCTCCGTCCCCCGTGGGGATCTTGTGTTGTTTTTGTTTTTGCGCATTCGTTTCGCACGAAAGATAATGCAGGGAGACAAAAAAGCAGCTTCTATTCGTCTGCAGTAAAATCCTGTAAATCATCCTACAATGTGTCAATGCGTTGACGTTACCTTTCATCAACGCGTAAGCTTATCTGCATCGTCTAAGAGCGCAAAACATTTGATCCTTTTTCTTCTAGGTTTATTTTGTCCAAAATTCAGTAATGCTTAGCAGGATCTCTGGTGTAATGGTAATATATATTCAATTAAAAACACATTCATTAACATACATTCATTCTAATCGGTACGACTCGAGTACATTCCTAACCTAATGCCCAACAACCAAACGCATGTTACTACAATTTGGGCTGACCCAGTGAACTAGCCAATTAACTCATCACCCTTTTCGCAGACACGATAACGGGAGAAAAAACGTACAAGGGAGAGAGAGAAAAAATACATCTTCAGAGAAACTTTAATTTTATGACCTACCGTTAAATGCTGAAATTACAACTTAACGCGCGAGCACATTTCCGAACAAACTTACCATAAGAGCACTGCACCGGCCCACCAGTTTCTGCTCGTTGCTCATAAAGGTGTACCACCCAACGAGGCCGTGGTCCCGCCCGTCCATCAGGGTATCCTTCCGCGTATAAAAAATGCAAAATTTGTCGCTAATTTCACCAGCTGATTGATGATCGCCCAAAGGGTGGGTCCGACATCATCGTAGGGCGCTCGCAAGGGTCAAGTGGGTATTTTATCAGAAACCAAGGCATATATGGCGAGTGCTTATTTTAACCACTTCCCCCCTATTCTACGAAAGCCGCAGGAATGTAGGTTTATGATCACTTAACCGCTAGCCATCGACGTCATGACGGTATCGATGCTTCCCGGGCTACACCGCCCATAGCCGATGATGTTGTTTAGCCGGCATCTATTGCAGCCGTTGTTTGAAGAAAGTTTTATCGTCCGTTCCGTGGGTTCAGCGTACATCATCGTCACCGGAACGCAGACGCGACGCAGGATGGCAAAAATCCTGTAACGAACTGCATCGTACTTCAGGTGCCTGTTCGGCGAACGGCGATGATGATGATGTTGTCGACGTCGCTACAATCGATCGTCTACATGCATTCGAGCTTACGGCGTGTTGACGATTGTCATAAATTTTGCCCGCCGCACAGATCCGTAGTGATTTCATGCAACCGACGGAAAGGGCCAAAGGGTGCCGTAAAAAAATAATAAAAAAGAAAACAGAAACCCATCAACCCGTTTTCGATGCTAACCGAAAACCAAATATTGGCTATCGAGCACAGGAAAAACAAAATAACATACGTCTTTACAGACCCTTACGTTTTCCCTTCGGAGTGGAATTACCGGGGTCCTGAGTTTGCAAAGTGGCCCTTTTTACAAGTGGCATAAATCATGTGAGCATTAGCAACGTACACAATCCATCTTGCTGAACGAAAATGTACACACATATTAGCCATTTGAATGTCTTTATTCGACAAAACGATAGAGCTAGCGTTGCAGCTAGAGGATAACAAAAACTTTAAACGATAGCTTAAGCGATGAACGCGATACCAATCTTTGAAAGCCCATTTTAATTCACAGTCGAGTGAATTATGCTCCCACCAACTGCTGGTAATTTCGGTGTGAGTAAAGATTGATTACAATTTCTCCATCTGAGCTTCAATCTCTTCCCCCTGTTGTGATTGATTATTAGTTCCGTGAGGCAAACGTCAATAAGGCACCAGCACACGGAATACCATGGGAATGTCAAGTTCAAGTCCAATATCAGGCAAGATAAATTGAGCAATAATTGATACCGCCGGCGACTCCCATCAACATCAACCCCCGATCAGTTTGTAGGTCACGGTTTTGATTGATTAAATAAATATGCTGCTTTTGGAAACGATTAACGTTTTACCGGCGAATTGATTAGATCGATCACACGGAAATATTTATTTCTTTTGTGAAAATTTTATTTTCTCAATCTTGTCAAATATACGAAATTTGATAACAAAATTAAATGAAACACATTGTTCAAAATTAGAAGGCAATTATTTAAAAAACAAATAAATAAGTAGAAAGGCTTCAAATCATTTTTTAACAGCAAATAAGGCTCTTTAATTGTATCCTAAGACACATCGGTGTCGGATGGTAAAAACACGGGAAATAATGGATAATGAAATAACAGATGAAGAAATATCGCATCACTAACCGACTGACCGACTGACGGAGGCTAGCGTAAATGTGTGTATGAAACAAGCTAATGAATTCGTGTGCGTTAATTTTTCTCTTTTCTAATTGCTTACGTATGTTCAAGCGAGACGATAAAACAAAACTCCCCTGAAGCTATGATCAAAGCCGACAAGGCATCGAGCGGCAAACCCACAGAAAGGTTGGCAGATGCAAAAACGTACCTTTAATCGGCCTTAATTGTGTGCATTTCTCCTAATACGATCTGAGAAAACCGTAAATTACACTAGCGAGAAAATGTATAAATGTATTAAAAAACGACTTAGTAATAAAATCAAACAAAATAGCCAAAATACCTTTTGGCCACCGCACAGGATAATTCGTCAACAAGTAATGCAGACGAAGCAGAAACAAGCACAGAAGCACAATCATCAAAATTAAAAATATGTCAATCGACTTGTAAGGCAAACACAGGACAGTGACTAAGTTGCCGTTATGTTAGCATGATCACTGGAAGCCCCACAGCAACTACAAAAGGAATGTGTATGGTGATCGTGTGGCGCGGGATCATTTCACCAAATGACCGTCGCGGATCGTCCATTTGCTTGAAAGTGGACACCCTGCGGCGGTTCTTTCTGTTGATAATGAACCCTATACCAACACACACACACATGCATGCTCGGGTACGTTTCATGTAGGCTTTCATGATCGCACACTCCTTCGGCAGTTGATCTGATTAGAGTGAAATTTGATTTATTTCGCTAGGAAGGTTTCCTGCAATAAACCTCAACCCGACGGTGTCCCCGGCTAGGGTGATCAAACCTTTGCGATTTGACATTGTTGCTTGAATCCGTGTGCGGTGGAAAAAAAACAAAAGCGAAGAACGGTTGGTAAGAAACTGCTATCATCGGCTCTATTTATCTATCCATCTTATTGCCCTGATGATAGGATAGGATCACCAGCCGTTCGATTCGTCCCTTTGGCGTACTTTGGCGGCGATGATTGGCGGCTCTGTTTTCCTTGATCGCGTTCCTACGGTGTTCGCATTTTTACAAGCGATGATGGTTAAAGGGAAGATTAATTACTCAAGAAACGTGTCCCACGACCGCCGTCCCTGGACCCTAAACGGCGTAGTATCTACGGCGAGGCGCAAATCGTTTCGTTCGTTCCGCACACTTAATTACGCTTAATAGGTCGAATTCGGACGCAAAAATATCGAACGTTTGTTGTGAGCGGGTCGAACGTTTTAGGAACTTCAGATCGATTTCGGGTGCGTGTCGTTCTAGCAAAGAAGAGAAGAAATAAAAACCCAACCCCAACCCAACACGATACCAGCCCTTTTCGTGTAGTTGTCGCATGCACGACGTAATTGAACAACTTTTTGTGGCCTCGGGCTGTGGGTCAATTGGTTTGGGGGATCAGGTTTTTTTGTTGTAAATATCATTTTATTTGATGCGATTTTGGGAATATTGCCTCCTGTTTGTTGTCTCATAACTACGTCATTGCAATTTATTTAACCTTATAATATATTGATATTGACTCCGAAATCCTCTTCGGAAATCTTCCTTCTCATTCTGGTTCTCATTTTTCTCTACATCCTTTAACGATGGAACTCGTTAACAGCTCACACATTTTGAGGCTGTTACTTAGTTACCATAAGAAATCACCCGTTACAACAGCACATGGACAACATGCCATATAACTATGCTGGCTAATTAGCTGCTAAATAATGCTATATTGTTGATGCTCCCCGTGTGTAGAAAGTTGAGGGCACAAACGAGCAACTTCTTGATTTGCGTTTCTATGCCAATCCGGTTGTGCCTGGCGCTTATGGCGCGAACCTGATAACGCACATTTCTTTTCCAAACCTTGCTAATGTCTCAATTCTCTCCCAATTCCCGGCAACCGATCGAAACGACCATAAACTAATCAAACTACAGTTTCACTTTCCAATTCGGGTATCGTTGAGGAACAAAAAACAAGCTTCGATCAAGGGTGATATTGTTCATTTATTCGAAGACATGAAAAATTTGGACTATTTGTATAATTGGACGACTGTTTATTAATGCAAAATGGAATTCAATTGACTCTTTAAAAATCGTCTGTCCGAACAATCCATGCTATACGAAAATTTCCTCATCGTTTTTCCATTCGTTTCTCCACACACATAATATTCATCAATATTGCTGAGAAAATATTAACTTACAAATTTAAAACAAATTCTTCTAACTGACAAATTTTCAACACTGTATGCACATTTTGCGATACCTACTAACACACGCGTGCAAAAAATATTTCAATGCGAAATTCCACACGATGATCAAGAGCGTGCTTAAGTTCATCGTTACACCGCCCCAACGTTCACGTTCATGAGTCAAGTTCATGGGCCAGTCCTATGCAAATGCTTACAATACGGCCAACCGGTGGCTATAGCCTGACATTAATCATCCCGTAAAACGCGTGAACTGACCTACTGATGAACCGCAGTCGAACCGAACCGTACAAAACGAACGACTTCGGCGAGCAAACCGTCGACGAACCGGCTACCCGTGGTAAAGCAGGTTGCTGTGAGTTTCGTGAAAAAGGGGAATGATATAAGCAGAGAAAAAAAACATACATACAATCATCATACATCCAACCGCATTGAATGGTGACCACGCGGTACAGTGTATGGAGTAAGAGCATAAATGATAAATCGATCATCTGGACGCTCATACACACCCGGCCGTGTTTGCCGCAAGTGTCCACGGGATCAATAGGATCGACCGGACACAATGTGTTGTCTGACCGGTGGATCTGTCCAGCTTTGGCGGTGGACGTGGCGACCCAGTAGTCGTTCGGTACAGCCGGTTCCACTTTCAGCGGAGGCAATGACAGAGGATCACTTGCCGCATAACCTGTTACGCGGGTCGGAACTGTGGCTCAAAACAGCTTGTCGGAATGTTTCTTCACCCGCAGTGAAAAGGTAAGAGATTACTGCTCCTTTTATATCGAACTGTGTATCACATTGTGGCCAACGTTGAGCGTTCTGTGAAATGGGTAGAGAAAAAGGGGTTGCATGAACCAAAATAAAACTGGAAGCTTCTCTAATAAAGTGCTCTAATAAATTTGATTTATGCCTAACACGCTGGAACACCGGACGTCTACTGGAATCTGTTTATAGTTATGAAACTAAAATATATCGGAACCAACATGATCGTATCAGTTTTTACGATTAAATCTCAACTTCTTGTAGCAAAAGGTTAGTTGACATGATTATCATTTACCACAGTCCCAATTCCTTTGGCACCCTTAATATCCCCAAAGAAATTTGTATATCGCAGATTATAGTTCTACATACATTTTAATAATATTTTCATATGACCCACTTTTATGGCTTTTTTTCGTCACAGAAACACAGAAATATAATAAAGCATCCAAATATCTCATTCTTTGAACTCCTATAAAACACAAACTAAACTGAAATAATTACAATGCTTGTTAAACGAGCTCAACTCTTCAATATTCACCTCACGTCTGCTATTACGTCTACCCATTACATACGAATTTATTGTCGTGAGTCAGGGATGCCATTTTACCCAGCGTTCAAAACAATTACTACCCACCAAGACCTCGACCATCCGATCGATGCATTCAATTAGAATGTCTTCTTGGTTTGATGCTGGAGTTGAAAGTGAGCTGGGTGGCATACAGAACCGGCCGATTGAAAACCGTTAAAGGCCGACCGTTAAAGGTGAACAATTTGTGTGCGACTTTGCTCGACTTTTTCGGTAAGTGCTAACACATTCTTGACCGGTCTCATCCTCATCGCCATCTGGCATCTGGTTGGTCTGCTCGGCGCTTCAAGAGCAAACGTCTTTACCTTCAAAGAACAAACAAAACGTCTAATGTGCTCAGGCCAGCCAATTTGCCGATCGATTAAAGCTAATTTTGTTTGTCTCGGCTCGGTACCGGATGGAAAAAGTGCTACAGTTTGCTTTCTTTCGCTTCGCTCCTCGTGTACTGTACGCACATCACCACCTCATCTTTCGCCCATGGTTTTGTATCTGGCCGTGCGCTCTTCTAAATTAGTGCACCAAGCTACACCGACCCAATTTATGACCGCACCGGTTTGAACCCGTGAAGTACGCTGCAATTATCGCACCGATACACCGATGCACATTTGCGTCTTGTTGGGTGAGAGGGTGGTTAATTCAAACGACGGCATTAAACCCTGACCGAACACAACATTGAAAACAGAAGACGCGAAGGATAGCGGTAAGGTACACTATATTTGAATACACTACTGATCTCACACATTTGGGGAGCCGATGGTGTACATGGTAGCGATACTGTTGTTACACACTACAGGACTAATCCAAAATGTTATCCGTACTATTGCCCCGTACGAAAGATTGACTATCCCGTCATTGAAGAAAAAAAGGCCAAGAAACCCAGAAATGGTCGATCTCAATTAAAAAATAAATATAAATATTTCAAAAATACTACAGCACTGTATGGACGCATGTTTGTTTTATTTACAAGACATTCTTTCATATTTATACATTATTACTTTTGCTTTTGGAATTTTCATGAGGTTTGTAACAATAAAAACTATACATTTGATTATATATATATAGTTTAGATTACCATCAAAATAAGTAAATATGTTGGTAGCACATGGTGTGAAATGAAAGCATCACTAACATAAAGAATTAAATTTTAAAAAGTGACAAAAGCAATAGGAAACGGCCGAAAACTTAGATAACGAATGTTTAACAAAAAAAGAACCCATTAGACTGTTTTTAAATAAGTCCAGTAAACATAGTGCAGTAAGTAGTTTTACGTAGTTTAGTCATGCAAAATGCATTTTGAACAAACTATGCCAACAACGCTTTTATTCATCACTTCAAAATTTCAAGTATGTCTTCAAAAAAAACGAATGCCCGTGTAGTTGTGGCACACGCTGCTGTTCTAGAAATGAGTGCAATTATAATTCATAGAATTGATATGAGGTTTGGTTAAGTAACACAAATTATCTACTTCATTATCTTATCTAGATCTTTATCTTTTATAACTCCTACAGTTCTTTAAAATGCCACTTGGTTTTTTTTATCTCAAACCCAATGAATCGTGAAAGTAAAGGTTCCCGCTATTTGATTTTACATACTCCGATAAAGCTAATACATAATTATTCATAAAATCGTTTACTTGCCCGGCACTATTGCTGGCTCGCAGTTGTAACGCTCAAGAGTATTGTTGGAAACTGCGGCACGAAACCATTTTGTGGCATGCTGGTAACTGAAGAAAGCACACGGGCCCCCCACCCAGCATACATCAGGTGGAACGAAGGGAGAAACGTTGGAGGAAAATTACATCGAAACGATGTGATGTAGGTCAAATTCACTTGAACAATTGGACGATGCTGCTGGCAATAAATGCTGCGATACCTCAAAAAGCCCAAGCGCCATCGTCGTCTGCCCGCAAAACCGCTGGGTGCTGTTTCTTCCGCGCACAAGAAAAACCCTACCCGGCTCCTACCGCCTACCATCCCCGCCACTCACCAAACAATGGCTGGTTTTTCTCGCGACTCGACATTTTCGATCCTGCTCTGACCGCAATCGTTTACCATTGGGTATTGATTGCCTGTTGCTGTATCCTTCGATCGATTGTTTCCTTCTGAAAATATTTGCTATTTCTCTTTCTCGCTCTCCGTTTCTTTCTTTCAATCTCATTCCTTTTTTGTTTTTATATTTCCCGTACATTGCCCCAATCACTTACTTCGGTTCCGACAGATTGGAGCGTTTTTTTCTTTCCTCTGTCCGCTGCCCTCCATCACTGCCGACGTGAGTCGCGAACTACACGAGCATGCTTTATTGTTGTTATTTGCGCTTGACTAATATGTGCTGGGCCACCCGATCTGTGTTCCGGCCATGGCAAGAGATCAGCACAGCCAGCGCACACCAGTGCCTGGCTGCAGGTTGAAAACTTTCTCTTTATGATTTAATTGCTTTTATGGTCATGTGCAGTCGGCAAAGTCTGCCAACATTGTCACTGGATGTCGTGCTCCCCGCCGGTCCCACACACCGGGCATACAACCGGGATTGCAACAACCGCAAGTTAAAGTGTTCCGTCAAACAAGCTACGACATGGAGCGAATCTGCAACAGCTAGGCAAGGGTATAGTTGCACATGGTGATGATGGCGATGAGAATGGTTGACAAATGTCGCACCCCAAGATGATACGAGTGTTCTGGGTTACTGGGGAAAAGTGTCAAACAAAGGACACTGCAACAAAAACTGGCCCGGAGGACGGACAGGTTCACTGGGACGCCTCATGACACGCCTAGAAAAGTGCCAAACTCCACATTGTCGCGAAAAGATTGGTACACAATGTTTGTAGACAGTGTTGCTATTTGTGTGTTGAGATGACACATTTGAAACTACCATATTTGCGTGAAGAAAGGGGAGAAAATGTTGTCATACCACTGGAAAGAATATCAAATACTCCAGCAGTGTCATCAATTTTCCGAAAAGTATGTCAACGTATTTTTCAATCAAGACGTGATGATTTGGCCTTAAACTCATACTCAAAAACAATTAAAAATATCACAATTGTCATTTAACACATTAACAATAAAATAAATAATAAACACAACTGGATCCAATACAAGAAACTCGGAGCAATATTTGAAAACAAATGAAGCAAGAGTAAATGATTTACTATTTGTAATATTCGTGCAAATATTTTTTTACTGCAAAATATTGTATCACCGTCTTACACTATCCATTATTTTTATTTTATTTTTATCGTGGAACTCAAATGGAATGTATTCTAAAACGAAAGATTAAAAAACAAAAATATACTAACCGATTAACATTAATCCCCCACATACGGATATCGAGAGACTACAACGCCCGTAGAAACAACGAACCTAAGCCATAAAATATTATCGAACTATAAAATTGAATTCCATTCTACAACCACGTGACAGCATAGAACAGAGGTACCACATCTTTACGGTGCAAACCACCTTAGTACCATCGTCGCTTATGATTATCACACCCGACCCATCGGCCATCACCGTTCGGACAACCGCAAAATCATCTCGCATTTACGCGCCACTCCTTCATCGGCGCGACGCACGGGCAAACGCATTACCCTTCGGCAATGCGAGCTGCGACTTCACTTTCCTTGTGAATCTACGTAAGGATGGGGCATGGGACTAACCTTCCCCAGACCTTACGCTAAAGATTTCCTCCCAACCTAATGACTTTCTCCCTTCAAATACTGCACCTGCACGCCCCGGCACGTAACATTCCATAACCGTCAGGCAGACGAAATGACGACGACGTCCCGGTTGCATTTACTAAAAAAAAAGACAGATGCTCTTCATCGTGTTTTACAGCTAAACAGCTAAAATCAATTTTCTTTATTAAACATTGCAATAAGTGATACATAACATGTTTTATGAAATATTAAAAATAATTTTATTTGCTTTAAAAATTCTCAATAATAATTTTAAGGTAAATCTCCAGTAGGGTATACCATTTGGTTTGTACAAGATGATGGATTATATTTAAAATTTTATAAATATTTTTCTTTATTGCTCTCATATTTTCTTTTCTGGATAAACTTTTTCTAATAAGTAATCCATTTATGAAATGAGCTTTACACATTTTATTTCTCTTCTTTCCTTCACTGATTGTAAGCAACAAAATGCGGAACTCACTGTACAAATCATTTTCCACCACTGCTCAATGGTTTAGTTCCGTGCAGTTCGTCTCCACATGCAAACGGTTCGTCAACAGAACGCACGAACATTTTTATGTCTACGAGTTTGGCCGTATTTGCTTACGCTGCATCTTTTGGAGTTATTTTGTACATGTTTTTATTATTCACTTCATAACGATGGTTTGCCGAAAGGGAACACTTTACCAACGAAAAAAAAAACCTCCCACATGGTTGCATGCTAAGCGATGCAAAGTCTCGATGGAGCCGCCGGTTAGGGATTTGTGTGTATTGTTTTTTCTTTCTTCTCTCTCCCCAGTTAATGTTGGCCCTCTCCAGCCAATGTTCCTTTTAGTATTCTTTTCGTTCCATCGCTTTTCTAGGGTAGTTTGAAGCACTGTTCATCGTCTGTTGGTGGCCTGTTTGTGTAGTTGCGTTCGTGTATGTGCGTGGAGCTCCAGTGCCAAAACACGGCACAAACCCGTTGGCCCCTCACCATCCTCCATCCCGCTGTGGTTCTACCGGTGTGTATACTTCTTCAGCAATGCAAGCACTTTGCTACGTGTCGCATTGGATTGGTGTTGTTTCTGTCTGACCCTAGCCTGATTCGACGGCTCGCGAAGCCATCCGGCCGAGGGCCAATTTCAAGTGCAAGGAGAAGAGCGAGAAAGCAACCGCAAGAGCGTGAGCACACCACTAACGGGCGGCCTTTTTCTACCGGGGAGGCTGGCGAACCAGTGCGCGACTGAAATGGATACGAGGAAATAGTTGACCCCCTTTTGCGTTTGTTCGTGTTTTCCTGATGATGCTGTGGAGTGGTGTGACGAGATGGGAACCCTCGGGAAGGAGGTATCGTGCCGTTTGCTGAAACCCCAAACTCCAGCTGGCGAGAAATGGGTAGTATTGTAATCAAAAATAAAAATTTGCTAAATGGAAAATTGTTTTCAAAAACTATGAGAAGATTACGAATAACTACTTAAAATAAGTAAATTATACAACACATGTTAATAATGTTTAAAGATAAAAATATTTTAAATATTTTAAAATCTCAATCTATAATCTATACAGTGAAGTTAATTATATTATTGAGATATAATAATTTAAATTACATAAAAATATTAATTGAAAATTCTAAGTTTAGTTTTGCAAAAAAACAGATTACTTTAGCTCATTGAAATCACCAACAAAAACACGCGTCTGAGATCGGCGCGCGCCTCTTGAAACTTCCATCTAGCCACATGGCCAATAGATGGTACGACGGTGAGTAAGAAAGCTAAGAAAAAGAGCACGAAAACGAACATGACACGACACCATGCCAGGCCGCCTCATCGTTCGCGCATACAACCGCAAAAAGAAATTTTCTCCCGATCGCGCGCCATCTACCCGCCAGTTGTCCCAGTGGACCATTTCTCCGCTCACGCATACATCGCGCTTGACCGCGCATTCCCCTCTTCTTATTCCCCAACCCTCCCTGTCCAAACACCTCTTTGCTGGCACCGTACCAACCACCTGGTGAAGATCGTACGGTCCCGCTCGCACACGGATGACCCCATTTCTTCGGCTCGCGATGGTGGAGCTTTCGTGCGTTCAAAGCTCGCGTGTGCTGCACCCGACTCGCTCATTCGCACCGGCACCATACGGTAGAAGGCGATCTCTTTCCTGCCATTTCTTCTTTCTCCTACTTTCACGCACGCACGTGCACACGGAGAGCTGGCGGGTGAAATGAGAAAGACTGAGAATTCCGATCGTACACCGACGCGAGCTTTATTTTTTCATTTCCATCCGAAGAGTTTTCCATCCCTTGTGCGGTGCATTCCACACCCTGTGCCTTCCACCATACCGTGGGTGGAAAAGAGAAAGAAAGGTACGGGTCTAGGCATGACGACCGAATTCGAGTTCACGGTTGGTGGTGCGTTTGGGTCTTCCACCCTTACCTCGTGCTGCACAAGAAATAGAGAGCGAGAGAGAAAAGCCGGAGCTGCGGGTATGTGCTGTGTGGTTGGAAAGAGACCCGAAGACGAACATCCCTTCTGCCAGAAGCCAGCCGGACCGTTTGGTAGGCCGTGGCCAGCATGCCAGTTTGTTTTCGATCGTTGCTCTATGCGCTTGCGTCCGTGCGGTTCACGTGCGCAATATTTTGGTTCGTCTGTGCGGTCCGTGTATGCCCGTAGCGTCTTGCACCGTCGTCACCGTTGCCTCCACCGTCATCACCGTAACCGTAGTCGCTGTCGTCATCGGTGTGCACAGGACTTCCAGTGCAATTAGTGAGTAAGTTTCTCATTTGCAGTGATTTCGTCCTAATTGTATCAGTTATTCAATTGTGAGTGAGTGAACAGCCAGTGAGGAGTGAAGGTTTGGCAAGAAAGCACACTGAACCGGATAAGTTTAAATTTGTGTGATCCTTTATGCTTCCTACACAATGATGCAGTTCTTAAAGGATCCTTACGTGAACGTCAGCCACTGCCTAAGTGATGCCTAACTAACAGCTAACGGCTACCAGTTACTAACTGGCGATCCTCGATCCCTCGTAGGAAGAAAGTGTGACGTAGTACCCTAGTGACCCACATTTCAAGTGTGAACAAGAAAAGAAAAATTTAGGAAAAGGAAACCAAACGTGTAAAGAATCTCGCAACGCGCCAACAGGATGTGACACACAGGTGCACAAGTGATGTAATGATAAAGTATGAAAATTATTTCCGGGTTCATTTTGGCAAGTCGAAATTAAAGCGTGCCACAAGATAACGATCACGGTTGAGGTTCCAGCCGTAGACAGCAAGCCTGCCAGTGCCATCAGCGAGTGGTTAAATACTATTTTACACCCCACAATGATAATTGACAATAGTTCACGATGTAGCTAGTGAAAGAAGATCGTGCATTAGGTCAAGAATAATGAAACAGTGGATGGAGAACGATTACCGAGGACGAGAGTGACTGTTTAACGTGCTGTTGTGAATAGAACACACAATCGACGCATGGCCGATACTGGCCGTGCCAACCAGCTACCGTTGTTCCCGGTGGAAGCCCGTTGCCCGTTGCAGAGGTGCTAGTTTGCTGGCGGTAGTGACCACTTACCACGCACCAGAAGACGGTACTGCCCCGAAGCGCGCTGTCAAAGCATGGTGACGATGACCCACTTTATACTTGGTCGTTAGTTTTTTTTTTTGTTATTGCTTTGGATAGTTTTCTTTTCCGTGCTGGAATTCCACGTCGCTGATGCGTGTGCAAGTGTAAGAAGAAGTTGTGAGAGGAAGACAACCTATGACAACATATGTGCATGTGAGTGTGTGCGATCACGCGTGTGTGTATGATCGAGTTAGGGTGTCTGGAGGCGTTTTAAGTGACTTCCCAATCGTGATTGAATGTGTCTAAGCATTTTAATCGCGTCTAGTCTTCGGAATTAGTCTACGATTCAAACAAAATGCACAGAAATAAGAGTGTTTTTCGTGTACCTATGACTCCTCAAAAGTGTGTCAAAGTACATTCAAACCATTATTCATACAAAGTTTCGTTGTTTTTTTTTATTTTATAAGGCGTGTTTTGTTACTGTCGTTAACACAACATATTTTGTGTGCTGCATTGTTTCACCGCCCGCATGGCCCTACCACATCTTCAGTGCAAATCCCGATTTGTTTATGTTGATACCTGCAGCAAAATCAAATAAGCAGCTGCTGTTGCGTTACCTGATAAACAAAAAACACAAAAACAAAGCCCATTGTTGCATTCTGGCCCCAAAAATAGGTATCAAGAAGGAAGTGAACCTAGAGCTAATTTTATTGGCAGTGCATCGTTGTGCTTCATATAAGCGAAATAATTAACGATTGCTGTGAGATCTTTTCCAAATGAAGGAAATTTAGAAATCTTGTAAATCACAGCACTTCGTTATCTTTAACTCCTACTTGCTCAGTTCTAAACCGATATTTAATGTAGTGCACGTTATTTATAATATTCTTGTTACCTTTTTTTCTCCTTAAAATTGTGTGATACAGTGACAGTGACATAGCTACATCATTAAGTGATTGCAATAAGTGAGTGAATAACAGTGAAAACAACCTAGTACGCAATTGTGAAGTTCGCAAAGTTTCAAACCGACTACAACACTACGCCTGTAGGAGATAATTACTACAGAAGTAATTTCAATAAATAAAAAAACGAGTGAAAAAGTCAACGGTAGTGCACTGGAAAAACGGAAAAAAGCCATCCTGAAGTGGCCTGAAAAGCAAAAAAAAGTGTAGAAGTGCTAACGACTGTGGTGCTACCACTGGTTCAACCTGCCGTCGAAAAGTGTTACGAGTACAACATCGCCGTTCTTCTGTGTGGTCCTGACGCACACATCCTTCCCTTTTTTCCCCCTTCTTATCACCGTGACCGACACCGTCTGTAAATACCGCACGTCCTGACGAATGATTTGGAATTTCCTCAAAAGAACGATCACGCTTAGTTTTGTGCGCCTAGCAGACTTCAACTTCCACTATCACTTCCACTACTATCCGTCCTTGCTGGTTTGCTCTACCGTTTTCTAGTTGGATCTGTACAGAATACATGTTATTTTGAATCATTCGCCCCGCACAAAAAAAGGGGTGTGTGCAAAACAAACAAACAAACAAAAAACAGCAAGGAAACTTTCCAACATCTATGCAAATACTCTTCTCCAAATCTTCTATCATCGAACTATCGTAAGCGATTTTGCGTGAGTACAATCTTTGTCTTTTTCTATTGTAAATCATTTCACTTTCGACCATTTTGCGTTACAGCTTTGTAGTTTCGTTATTAACAACTAACCGATCATGGTAGAAAGGGCAGAGCTGCCTGTAGAAGAACATTTTTCTCCTCTCTCAAGCTACTAGTACTATTTCTTTCTTCCTCATCTCACTAACTGCTTCTCAATACTATCCCAACTGTTACTAACCGGTTTATACGTATACCTTCAAAAATATGACTGTTTTACGTCTTTTGGGGAATTCTCAAATCTCTTCCACCTTCACATCCGGATATGCAAGTTTGGCTTACCGTTCGGCGATGAGCTTCCGAACATGTACGACGTCTCTTAGTGTAAGAACCTTAAAACAGTGAGTGTGAACAGATACTTTTACTCGCCCAACGTACCGTACAGTACAGAGTAAGTAAGCTACACGATATCGTTCGCACGGTGCAAATTTGTGCTCGGTTTGAAGGTGCAGATGTGTTCTGTAAATCGTTTTAATGCTTTCTTTACGATGTTTTGCATGGGGGTCTCAGTCACGCACGTGAACCTTTTTCATATCTCGATGACGATGGATCGTAACCGTTCGACACGGATGCCGAGGGCGATAACCATCCACCGCTGGAGTTTAACTGCTTGATTAAAGGTTGGCTTACTATAAAATTATATCTCTCTCCCCACTATCACTACTACATTAGATAAATCCACCTAAACGTTTTCGAGTGTAATTTTAAACATTTTTTCCATAAACTTTGTTAGTCATCCCTTTTTTCACTATTATTTCAGTTATCTCTTACTATTCGTGGAAACGGTAGTACGCATAGTGAATGTATGACTGTCCGTTTTTACACAACCAACCAAGGTCCGTCCGGAATTACACAACCAACGGATCGCATAGAGGAAATAAACATAAATATGTCCACCTTTGACTCAACTTCATACGTGAAAACGTCATCGGCGTGATCCTTTGCTCATAGTAACCGGTAGTAGTATTTTCCCGTATACTTCTATGCCGTGACGCACAAGCAGTGCGATGAGTCACAAGCGAGAGGTTGAAGATTTTGAACGGTGGGGATTTAGTGTTTAAGATTGTTGACCTAAATTCCTATCGCTCGCTGGATGAAATTAAGTTTTATGAATGTGCGATGATTTGGCGATCACTTTAATACATAGTCACATATTTCGCTGTACTTATTGCAGCAATTCAAATCAATACCTACAATGTTTTATTTATTTTCATTTAACTTTGAATATGACTCACCAAAACGAGAACTAAATATAACACATTCTCAAAGTACAATTTCCCTAACAATAAATGCACACTGACCCATACCGCTAGTAGTGTGCTTTAAATAATTATGATAAATTGCCCGTAAGCATTAAGTGGTACAAAATTCCATTACGCAAAAACTGTACACACGAAAAGAAAAATCTCACCCGAATAAACCCTCTGAAGAATGATTGATTGGCATGAAAAAAAAAACCCCACCATCAACAACCAAAAATAATAATTTCAAACTACCTCCAAACGGCCGTTTGCGTCTCCCTGCACAAGACAGCAAGCATTGCGAAAGGTGAAAAAGGAAAGACGGCAAGAATCTTGCATAGGGCTCCCAAAAACAAGATCCTGGTCCCGCAGGCTGCATGACCTACTTTCCATTTCACTGACTCTCGCCATCGTCGTCGTCGCCAGCGTCTGCACCGCAGCGGATGCAATTCCATCCCGGTCGAGTTGTTTGCAACTTTCCGGGAGAGCAACGACGTTTTGTCAGCCGCGCCAAGAATGATGCTGTCTGCCTGCTTTGGTAGCAAACATGGCGTAGCGTTAATCGGTAACTTGAATCATTCATGCTGGCCGTAAGTCGAAACCGGCTTCTTTCCGATCTGAGCTAATCGCGCTACCCATCGGGAGTGTGACCTGGGGACGCGATCGAGGTAAGATGCACATGAGGCGAACATGATGGATCTGGTTTCGCGGCGTTCGAGCTGAATGAAGCATAAGCAGCATTCTTGGGACGATGGGAAGAAAGACGAACTGACCACGCAATAAAACCATCAACACTTAGCGCGTGGTGCCTTGGGCGAAATTCAGAGCGTGAATATATTTCGTTGGGAGAGTAAGCGAACTTTTACAGACGCCAATTACCGACATTATCGTCTTTGATGAGCTCCCGGATGCAAAATCTCGCCCGTTTCTAACCTCAATGATACGTTTAGAAAGGGGAGTTGAGTGGAATACGGAACTAGCATAATCGATAAAATGATCGTTATATTTAATACAAAAGAGGAAAGTATAAAAACTACACCTTGGTCAACATTTTCTCACTAAAACATCGCATCAATTTATACAATTTAATTAAAAGCCATCTTGCTGAATCTGGGCCCTGGAATCAAACATAATTTATGGCTCAGATACATCATAAGTTTTGTTTGCTCAAACAGAAATCACAAACTATTTTCCTACCCCTATTATAAATTAGAGCTTGCAGCCCGAATTGGCACGAGTTGACAGAGACATAATTAGAGAAAATAGTACCACTAATTGTTTGTGCTTGTTTGCGTGCTCTGAGAATGAGAATCAGGTTGTCGCACTCCAGGTTCACCCTCCAAAGCGTCCATTGTTTTTGAACAGGGAACAACCAAATTGTTTGATCAAATTAAACCGCCTCTAATAATTTGTATCCGGCACCCGGTCGACAAGCAATATGACTCCATCTGAAATGGACCCATTTCTACCTTGCGCGCTCGTTGAAGTTCTTCGTTCTGCGAGGCGAAAAAATAAAAACACAAGTCACCACAGCAAAAAGAAGAGCCCCCAAGAATCGGCGTCGTGGACGGCGCTATCCCACTCCAAAATCGGACAGCATCTCACGGCTCACAAGACGATCATGATCATGGTCAGTGACTGTGAAAAAATAACGGCACTCAGACCCCAGCGAGGTACGGCCTTCGGTGTCCATTTCGTTTGGTATCGCTCACGCATCGCGATCAATTCCGTGACCCTGCAGTCGGTGCTCCATTATTCCAACCCTCTGCACACGCGCCGATCCTTACCGGTCGCGAAGATGCGCCCAAACAGTGCGTACCGAATGCTACGCAACATCGCCCGGGTGGGTCTCAATTTGCTTTCGGAGCAAATTAGTGGGCCCACTTAATGGATGTCTTAACGGTGCAGCGAGCTAACGGCCGCGACGAAGTGGTACTGGGAGCGGACCCATCTTCAGCGGTTCAGATGTTTGCCGAAGGTTCCGAACTTCAATTCGATTCGGGTGGTTGTATTTTTTTTATAATTCTTTTTTCGGCAAACGAAGGGAAGGGATTGTGGTCGTTTATGAATTTATGCATGATACGTTCCGCACACAGGGGCAGATGCATTATGGAACGCATCATCCCTCCATCGGGTGGACCTGTTTCAGTTGAACCGAAACCTCCCTCCATCGGTTCGCTTGCATCTTTTCCAACTCTTCTCCTCCACCGGTGACCTTAAACCTGGTGCGAGTCGGAAACCGTATACGCATAGCACCCCAAAACCTAGCGCACCGTGCTGTAAAGCATTGCAACGCATTTGACATTGACCATAGGGGTTGACCACAGGCCGCCGAGCACGGTACTACGGCACGCATGGCTCTTGAGACAGGTTTTGTAAAACTGTCGCAACGGAACTTCTCGCTAAGTCTAATCGAAATACCACCGCGCGACCGGTGCTTAATGGCGCAACGGCTGATACGAAACGATTCGGATTGTGAACCCAATTCCGATTCCGATCCGGCACGAGCACGATCGGAATTGGAAATAAGGCTTCTAATTTCAGATAAGTCGACAAACGTCTTATCCGCTTCGCTCCCTCGCTCGTAGGGTTTTTGGTACGTTTCATCGATTTTATTGAGCAACGCTAGATCGGTGCCCTTTCGAGCGATGGAAGCAACAAGATCAAGTTTAGGAAACCGTTATTATAATATCAATATGTGAAGGCCTTTGACCCCATGGGAGCGTATCCGAGTGGTACAAGCAAACGAATTTGTTTTATTTTTTTTGTGATATGGTTTTTGGAGTATTGATTGCATCGCTGCCCCTGTTGCACTTGAGAATATAAACGAACCGATCGAGTTTATATTCACAGGTATTGCTGCAATAGCTCATTTATAATCTCAAACATCTCATCATATGAAGACGACTTCACTATTTTGTCACATTTTTCACAAATCAGTACTAACGAATAAATTGTGAATCTATTAGAGACTCTTACATTCAACATTCTCATTTTACTAATTATACTAATTATTATTATTATCTGTTAAGTTATAGTCCTTTGTATTTAGACATACAATATTAAATTTATTTATATATTTTTGTTACTGTAATACGATCTGGCAAGTAAAAATTAAATAATAGAAACAAGATAAAAATGTTTCACAAAATAATTCAAATCAAACTGATTACGCTAAATAAAACACTCATGCCTAACACAAAATTTTGAAAATAAAATTTAATGTTTGAGTTCCATACTAGACATTACATGATCAAATTGAAGATGTCAGCATATCCGTAAAACTCTTAGCATTTCATCAACTTTTCTAAATGTGTGATTAGGATTTCGATGTGTACATTCATTAGGAACCATAAGTGTATTATTGAAAGTATTCACAATAATGTAATAAATAATCGTACTTTAAACTCAGTTTAAATCCCGCTATCGCTTGCCCCTACAATAAAAAAGCCCCATCGTCCAACGTTGGGCACAGTACGATTGCACTAACGATCGTTCCTACATGGTTAGCGCTCTCCCTCTGTCTTTAACGCCTGTATGCACCAGTTGCATTATTATGTAAACAATGCACCTGTACCGCACCAGGATCTAAACCGTTGGACGCTGCACAGGTACGGTACCGCGCTAATTAGCTGTAGGTGGCCAAGCTTCTGTGCCGCGTTCGGTTATGTTCTATTTTCTTCAAACCCGCTCGTGCATAGCGTACGGGTGCGCATGTGTCCGTTGGACGCAAGAAACGCTCGCCAAGTTTGCGTGTCTGCGCACCTTTGCTTCCAGTCACATTTGCGCCCGCAAGCCACGCTTCCTAATGCGCCGGGAGCTTAAAGAATGGAACGTAAAGCAGCCGCTCCAAACTGTATCGTACCGGACCCGTACCGAACAGCTGGCCCAAGGGGGAATCCATCGTGGCCCTTGGCCGAGCATCGTGGTCGGTGGCGTTGAAAAATATCGAGACCCGTTAGATGGAACATTTAAACATAACTGCATCGGTGGCTGGACTACATTTTACGCCGGGTTTTTAGAGGGTCCCGGACACAACTCGCACAAACTTACAGTGGATATTGTTTATTTATTTATTTATGTCATCTCCGCTGCCAGATTCGGCCATGCGAGAGGAATCGAGGAAGGTACTTTTTATACATTTCATTATTCTGTTCCTATTCGGTGCCAGTAAGGCACCCACGCACAGCTTGACCGAAGCAAAACGTGTCGAAAATAAGGTGAATTAAATTACACAGCGCCACAGTGTGGGTTCTCGTCTGTCCCACATTCCCCGCTTCCCCATTTAAATTGCACTAGCACTACCGAAAATAAAACAAATTTTATCTACGAAAAGGGGTGCCAGTAGATGAAGGAGAACACACTCAAGCAACTTGAAGCCGGTTTCAACGAACTCACAACTGGGAATTCTAGAGCAAGAATAGGTCTCATGTTACCGTGTGTTCCTCTCTGATGCCACTGTTTAAATCTCTTGATCTGCTTTTGGTAATCAAATGATAAAGCACCATACTCGCTCACGCTTATACTTTGGCTCAACTGGTTGACGTTTCAACTTCAGCGTCAGTTACGAGGACAAACTACGATGTCTTCGGACAGAAAGGCAAGCATCAGGTATAACCACTTGCCTTATAAATTTTAATTTTTTTCGTTCGTTTTTGTTTCGCCCAGTCCCAAATAACGATACCGTTAGGAGTGCCATCGTTGGGCGCTCGGAACGAAAACACGAAAAGATAAAGATTTTCGAATTTAATAAATTGCTTCGCTGCAAGCTGACAATAAGTCTTATTGCTAGTTGCTAACGTTTTAAGAACGTTGGACGATATTGTTTTCAAACAATTCCTATGTTTGTGAATAAGCCGTATGTGATTATTTCCTTGTTTTTCTCTATCCATCACCGATCAACACAAGATCCAGTTTTTCAAAGAGCTTCTCAATGTTGGGAATCCAAAATTAGGGAGAATGCATAAAACACACTACCTCTCCGCAAACTATACAGTACAGCTTGTTTCGCCGCTAGGAATCTCTTCATTATGGGACGGGCTTTTACACGTGATTCAAGGAGGGTGCGAACCACTAGTGAGGTGCGGGTAGGAGGATTGATAATTTCATTAGGTCGTTGCGCATGTGAACCCGTACATAAAGCACGCCGGGAACGTTCAAGCGCACACTTGACCTCATAATCGACCATGTTGGGGTTGTTGGTTGGCCTCGTAGCATGGGTGAAGATCGGGAACGTTTCGAGGTTAACGTTTCGTTTTACTCTCGCATCTTTCTCTTGCACTTTATCAGCTTACGCTTCTCATGATTGTGCACTAGAGTCGAGCGCATAATGAAAACGGCTGAGAGAAATGCTTTCGAGTTAAGATGAAATATATTTCAAATCAATTTTGTTTAGCTATAGTATTTTCATGATATTGTTAACCAAATTGTTTAATTTGTAATAATATTTTACATAGTATTTTCAATCTTTGAAAAACAATTCTGAGTCATATGTCATTCCGCGAAGAAGTCTTTTACTTCTAATACTATCAAAGGTTTTTATTGATGTTTGCATATTTCATAAAAGTTCAGTATCAGTATCAGTGGCTGTATGGATATCTCAATTTGCCTACTACTCCATTATCTAACGGTTACGTTTCGCGTTCATTTTAAATAATTGTTTTCCACTAGTTGAAAATAGAAATGCACGAAGGTGTTTCTGACCATTGTCGAGTGTTGAATGTATAGCCCTTCGCCTACCTTTAGGGTTGGCCTATATCGATGGTATCAGACTCAGACTGTCAGAAGCCTTGATGATCAAGCTGTTACAAAAGCCATTTTCCCTCTGCTACCTATAAAAGCATTAAAATGTTTGCATGTCATAATGATTGTGCATTCCACCGCCTAAATGTGACTGTAAATAGAAACTTTTCGGATTGAATTCTTCTCAATTATTAATCCCTATTCTTTTAAAAAGCTCCGCTCATTTCCAAAGGCAGAACGAACCGCGCCGTGATCAATCCGGCCGCCCTTCGTACGTGGTAGTGGATGAGCTAATTAAATGAATGGGCGGTCAACCGAACAAGCCAGTTGGTATTGCCCCATCTTGATTTTATTTCCTTGAGACACCGATACACCGATGTGGGTCCGCGTGACTTGTGAAGCCCAATATAAAAAAGAAAAAAACCTTCCAAACGTGCGATGCAACCTATTGCCGACCGCTCAAATTCAATCAGAGGCGCCCGCATCGTAACGATCATCGAAACAATCTAATAAATAGCAACGCAAGGTAACTGCTGCACCTTGAGCGGACGATGAACCACAGCGAACAGAACCGCAACCCAAGAGGCAGTGCCGTTCTTCTAAATCCGATGCAATTTCCAACCCTTTCGGAAACGGACCGCACCGAAATAGTTTTCCACTTGCTGCCCTGCCATTCACGCGATGCCGAAACCCGTTTCCAAGTGACGCCGACAATGGACGCAAGCGACGAACCCCCCCCCCTACTACCACCTACACGAACGCCCCGACACGAATCACTAACGGACAGGCTTCACGCAACGGTACGGAAAAAAGCTACGAAACATGCCACTGCAGTTCGGCCTTACGTCGCGGTGTGCTGACACATTTAACTAAACCTTAAATATGTGTTACCAAAAAACGCATGGCAAAACATCCTCCAAAGGAAACGGAGATGAATGCACTCCTTGGCGGAATTTACGGCATAGTCGCAGTGATCGTGCGCCCCTCCTGCACAGTACCATTAGCGCCTTGCTAGGGGTAATAATACTAATGATAGTAATAATAGAGATATGGTAGTAATGATGGTTCGCTGATTTTTACGATCGCAAAACCATCGACCATATCTTCTAGCCAGCCGATGTCCAACCTCCAACCCCTCCAGCACAAACTTCGATCGTTCGTGGTGACGATGGCAATGCCAATTGCGATCGCCACCACCGTCAGACTGGGTTTTCTTTCCCTTCCTTGCCTTGGTACGAGTCGCTTGTTTTGCGACAGCTCCCAAAATAAGTTTTAATTTCTTATTCCGGCAACAAGCGACGACGTGTGGAACGCAACCATTCCCATTCGATCGGGCAACGCTTACGGCGCACGCTCGCGATGATGACGCAGCGCAAGCCGCGGCCACGCGATTCGTTCGTCCGCGATTGCGCCATTGGCCGCCTCGCCACAAGCATCAGATCCGCAAATAATTAGTTTCACGGTGGCCCGGCATCGTATCGTAAGTCACCCGGTTGTGTATTACAACGCATTTGGAGACGAAATCCTCTCATATCCACACACACACACACACAGACACACCCGTTTGTTCGTGCTGCATATTTTCCAAGATCACCTTTCCGGTGGACGTTCTAACGGCGTTGATCGACTGCAGCACAAAGCAACACGGCGGCCGGTGTTTCAAAATATTGTTACACCGTTGCTGCGTTGCTGCCGCTAAGAAATGGTCGTTTGTCTTCGCCCGCCCCTAATTGCCGTTAGCGAAAGGTACCGTCACGGAGTCGCACCGGCTGCCAGCAACTAATCAGCAAAGCAAATTAATTAGCACCGCATTAGAACGACTCGTGCCCAGACGCTTCTGGGCTGTGATTTTGTCAGCTTACCACCATGCTTGTTAGTTGCAATCGCCGTCGAATTATGTTGGCAGTAGTGGATGGGCAGAATAATACATGATCACTCACATGAATTTTGAGCTTTTCATGTGAGAGAGCTGCTCTGTTTCTTTATTTTCGAAAATGATATGCGATTAATATTGTTACGCGATCTTTTAAAATCAATTCTACGTGATTTCTTCTACAACCATCAATACGAGAATCAATGAACGAGATATTCCAACAAAGGATATCTAACATATCGCTCATTTTCTTTCTCTTGTTGTTTTCAACAAGATGTATTCCAATTTTGTATCCAAAGCAAATGAACCCAAACTAATTATATATTCCTATTTCTCACGCACCCTAACGTATGCGTGCATCAGTAGAATCCCCAAAATCAAACACTCCAGAAGGGTGATATTTCCTAAACTTCTTCCCTTTTTCACACTCACTCAATCCACTCGGATTGTCGAAATCAGGGATAATCGTACGCGCAGGAAGAAAAAAACAAAATACAGGGCGCTTGGTAATATTAATCATTCTTCCAAACATCCTTCTCGTACATGGATTGATTATTTTTTCATTTTTCCTTTTATTTGCTGCCACATTCGTGATCCTCGCTGTCAGCAGCAGCGGTAATAGAAGGGAAACATCATCCATCAAACCATCGTTAGGCATGATGACAGTGCTAAGTTCATCCGGGCTGGTCAAATGGGGGAGCATGAAAAATCAACACTCACACACACACACACGGAGACAGCCGCATCGGATCGACCAACCGGGAGGGAATCTAGTTTTCGCTTCTGATTAATTTTTAATGGCTCCGGCAGCAAACGGGCGCCGCCATTACGATGGCGAGAAGAAAACATCCTTCCAGCACTTGCTTGTGTGTGCGTATAGGATTTCGGGTCGCTCGATGTGTACACGGCTAGGGCACCGAACGCACCGAATCGGTAGCCGGAACGGGTGCGTGGTTGTGGTGCCAAATGAGAAAAATGAATCCATCCCACGGGGTCACGGAATCGGCTGCGGAACAGCTGCACCAGGTTGCATACGACCGAGGTGATTAATGAATCCAGTGCTTCCAGTGCACTGCCTGACAGGTTCTAGCCCTTTGGTGGTATGCATACCGAGGGTTTTTTCACCAAATTCCTGTACCTTTCCGCTGGCGACCGGTTGATAACACACTTTTCCGGTAGCAGTTTGGCCATTTGGACCCGCTCCCGACAAGAGGTGCTATTAGCATGGGATTAGCTTTCCTATTAAACTTACCACCATCGGAAACATGCCGGTCAGCCAACGCAGACTGGAATCTTGCCCGCACACCTTGGCGATTCCTCATGGTGACGATATGCACTGCACCGGCAATCGGGGGGAGCGGGTCGGTCACGCTCTGCTTACACGACCCAACGATCGCCTCGAGCGAACACATCGCAATAAATTGTACAACATTTCTCGGGCAACATTTCATTAATAAATTAAAGCTCGTGGCCACGGTAACGGTGAGCGGTACGGATGGATGACAGAAAAAAGGCCCATGGTGACTCTGTCCACAGATACTGCTCATGCGTGGAAGGTGCGTCCGGTGTGTCCCAGCCATCCGGTGGCAAAATTTTGATGGACAAATTAGTGAACGATTGATTTATGGCACCACGCTCGGCGATGAAACAAGCGTGCCAAAAACACGAAACATGGTACTTCTGAGCCAATCCTTCCATTCATACACTTGGAGACGGTAACTTGTTTTTATCGATTTTTTATGCTTCAAGAATACTGAACGATTGGTCCGTCAGAAGCGTGCGCCTTCGTGCCTTCCAGGTTGATAAATATCAAATTCATTCTTTTCTTTTCATATGCAAAGCGTTTTTGTTTTGCTTCAAACATTCCACAAGCAGCATGCGGAACGTCGTAAATCATCATCGACCAAAAACATCAAACGACTTCAACAGTCAAACAGGCGAGGAACCTTCGATGCGATTTTTTGTAGCTCGTTACGAATGAAGCGTAAAGAAGATTTTTTTCTTATTTTATACAACTATTTTACCTTTTCATCTTTACAAGAAATGCTTTCTTTACTTTCCCCCACTGTGTTTTAGATTTTTTTAATGGTATAATATATCAACAAAGCTTATGCATGAATGGAACATGATTTGCACGCCGATTGCTGAATTCGCTATATCAGAGTCTAACCTCAAGGAATGTGACGGCACAGGGCAAGAACAAACAGAGAGCTTTATCGTAATCCTTGATATGTGTAAATGTTTTATAGCTGTTAATTTTTTTTTTTTTTTGTGAAAAAAAGCAACTATCAGAAACTGCTCTGATGCGGGATTTGAAGAGGGTTAAGCTTCTCACGATCACGTCATGCGAGTCATGTTTTTTTTTTGCCCATCCTGAACCAAGGATTAACTCACCACCCGCTCTGAAACGCGAATGCCGCCCGCGGGGTTAAAGTTCTTACCATTTTCACCCGTTATCCCGAGTTTTGGAGGAAGCTATCTGGCTTTGCGTTTCGGCAATCTGACCCACATTCGTTTGTGCGCGCACCCCTGCGGCATTGATTCTTTATGGAATTGTTCGTGGAAGAACGATTTTGACCTTTCATTGTACCTCGCCTTCGACATTGAACGAAGGCTTCACGAGATCACAAAATGAATGTGGATAAATTTGTGTTTGTGTTCTGCATTATTGAAAAGATGGTTGAGTGAAGTTGGCTCAAAGTTTATGTTTGAATTGCTTGCGTTGAAGGGGACATAATTTATGCAATCTTTAAATAAATTACATGTTTATATACGATGTAGTTTGGTCCTAGTTAATATCCAAAATGCGATGCTTTTGGATTCCCAAAAACAGGAAATCAATTTACAAGATCTTTAAAATGCAAATGCTATTTTTAATTGCACTTGTTTCAGCTTGTTAAAATTTATTGCACACACTTAAAATAAAGCCCTGTTTTACTAATCAATTTGCATGCGCCATCACCGACCACCACACAGTAGAAGAAAGCTACTTTTCGGGTTTCCTAGTTCACTAGCGCCACTGGGTTGGGGTTTTCCAACCCCCAAAAGAGCTTTATCGACGAATATTTATGAGCTTGGACGCTCATTTCTACACCTCATCTCAGTTTAAGCCGTATTTAACTTTAAGATAAAAATAGCTACCACTCCAAAACAAAACGAGTTTCGTTGTGTACCCTGTTTGGCCATTCTTCGCGATGCCTATTATCATTCTCTCCTACGATTAAGCAAAAAACGCTTAGTGGATTCGATGGTTTGTGTGGTTGTACCGGTGACATTAAAGGAATGCCCATTGATGCACACGATGGTGAAATATGTTCCCCGCCCGAAAGGTCGCCTTTAGGTGGTCTATAGTCAAAGGTTAGAAATGCTGGATACGCTGAGAGCTAACATACCTTCCACGTGATGTATCTGATCGTCGATACGCACCTGAAGTATAAATATTTATCACGTTCAACGTATGAATCTCGAAACATAATTTCCAGCTTAAACAAACGCTAAAGTCACCTCAAAACCTACTGCTTTCCACAAGACAACATGCTTCCACTAAGATTGTTACGCGAATTATTGGTGCACACATTGTAGCTGTTGCTATTTGACGATGTGCAGCCGATAGTTCACGATTGATGCTTACCGACAGCAGGGCCATACGTCTAGAGGCGGGATGCGAAAAACTGTAACATAAATGTAGCTCACATCGAACCATGCGAAGAAGTCCATAATGCTGGGAGGGAGGGAAAAAAAAACATATTCCATAAACATAACAATTAGCACACCACCCCAAAAACCTGCATAGCAACGTCGCCATATGGGAAAGGGGCAAACGAGAGCACACCACATCATCATCATCATCATCCTCATCATCAACATCATTTAGCATCATTATCATTCGGGCGTCGGCACTCGAGGCACATGCCTCGGGCGAAGAAAGCATGAAGGAATCGTAAAGAGGAAATCGTACGGCCACAACGTACCATCAAAATCAGGGTGTTCGCATCCGTACTTCTTCCGTTGGAGTCGGTGAATTGGCCCAACAGGCAAAAGTAGAAAAAAAAAACTTCAAGGAACAGGTGTTTTGGTTTCATTTCTACCTTAACATGTCAAAATGTTTCATTTCTTTTGTGAAGTCAAAAAACGGACATTCAACATTTTTATGCAAACATTTTACTAACGTACCCAAAAACAATATTCTAAATATAGTTTTTCGCAAAGCTTTGCTATGCGCAAACCCCATATGTGCTCCGTCACCATGCCGATTGTTTCCATGTGTACCCTGCGACTGGTTTTTTTTTTAAGTTCAATCTAAAGTGTTTAGACGCAGGCTTTGATTGGACCGCTTTGGGAAGAAGAACCCCCGTTTTCTGCGGAATGCGAATGGCACATTAAAGTAGAGAAATTGAACGATAGAAGAAGCAGAATAACAACACTGCCCCGTGCAAGCAAGCGACGAAAGGAGAGAATGATCGTTCGCGCATCGGCATCAAGATATCTCTGTTCCGCGAACTGCTGCCTCCCATTGTTTTCCCGATCTCCGACTATTTCTCTCTTGCGTCTCCCATGATTCCCATGCTGTGGGGTGTGGGCTGAATGGGGAGATCGGCACGAACGGGTATAGTGCCCGACGCAATCGGCTCGTGCTTGCGAACAGCGCATTCGGAAGTGTGTTAGCAGGTCTCGCGAATAACGGTATTTCTTGTTGTTGTTGTTTACTTTCGTCTCCGCTTTGCGGCCCATCCTTTGCGGTGGGCCAGCGAACCTTGCCGTGCAGTGTGTGTGTGTGCGTGCCGAGACCCGTTTTCAAGTGCGTTTCGGTTGACAGGGTTGGCTTGCGATGGTGGTATGCAAAGAGATGGTTCGCGGAAGTGCGGGGAGTATGTGATTTAAAAATGAAGATTGAGAAAGAGAGAGAGAGAGGGAGAGAGAGAGAGAGAGAGTGAGAGAGAAAATGCTCCACACGATCAGTTGCCAGTAAGGAAAATGATTAAGGAGACTTGCACGTCCGCAACAGTGACGAACGTACGATGTGCGACAAAAATGATTTTATGTCTAAAGAAATTGTTTTTCTTATGGGTCCTAAGTTAACCTAAACGCAACTTTAAATTTTTAACATAATTTAGAGAATTTCAACAAAAAATAATAACGTTTGACGCCACTACCACTCGGACTGCGCAGTGACACGCAGTGCCCGTTAGAGCAATAATAGCTATTTTCCTGCTTGTTCATTTCCTCTTTTGTTCCATTCAGATGCAGGTGGTAAAGAGTTACACTGCAACAAAGTAACAATAGCCATCGGTCGGTACAAAAAACAAAAACAACAAACATACTATCCCCAACAACCTCTTCCCAAACCCCCGTTGAAAATGGCATCCCATGGCATGGATTGAAAGCGAATTTTCCCGTTCCCTTTTCACGGTGCTGGAATTGGTCGGCACATTTCCTGCGCGATCTTTGGATGTGTTGGACGTATTTTTCATGCCAGCCAGCCATTTTAGTACGCTTTCGCGAAGAACCCCGTCCACCCGGACCTCTCTCATTCGTGCTCTGTTTCACTCCCTTTCTCGTTCGCTCGCGGTCTCTGACCACCATGGGCAGACAACTGGCCTTTTCTCACCGAGCGCTGGGAGCAAAATGGGAAAAACCCGAACGTGGAAAATAGGTCAATCTGGCTGTGTGGTTGACTGGATGCGGTGGGATTCTCGGTTGGGAAGTGCGCCATAATAATGCCCGTAGGAATGCTCCGCACAGACGTACACACCGCACTGCCAGCGCAGAACCATGTTTATGATTGCACCAATGGTTCCGATGATAGGAAGAGTGATTTTTTTTTCCTTCCCCACTTTTGCCATACTTATTACCTTCCTGTATTTCTCGCATTATTCTCTCCATCGGGGTGTTGGGATGTTTTATGATTTCTGTTTTATTTTAACTTCTCGTGGGCTTTAAATGTGAGCCGGTGAGCGAGCGGTGTATTTTTTTTTTTTATTTACTGCCCCGGCATGGGTGCCATTTTTCTTCCATTCCCGCTCATTAGAACGTCTTCCCGTTTCCTGCTGCCCGGTTGCAATCCCGGTTGTGGCCGCGTGCCCGACGACTGGGCATTATTTTCGTAATTATTTGCTGGGAGTTTTCGATTTTCATTTCCTGTTGATGCGTGCGTCTCTGCGGTGGCTACTGACGATTGTTTCGACCGGACAGTCGAATACTTTCGCTATCGTGTGTAAAAGGAATTGGATTACACTTTTTCTTTGTCGGTGCGTTCATCATTATTTAAGGTTAAGTTACTGTTTAGTTCGACTAGCAAGTTGCCTTAAAAAGTATAAACTAATACTAACAATTTATGAAATAATGTCAGGCACTTCGATTATAATCAAGAAGAGCGATCATATTGTAGAATACATTATCTTTATTTGACAATTCTTTGCCCACCCCGAATTAAATTATAAAACCTTCCTTTTTAAATAATAACGTTACACTGAAGAAGTGAACTTAAAATTTACTCAACGGATGTATTCAACGACATCAGCCAACTTCGCACGGTTTTGTTTGTACCTGTCCCAAATGTCCCCAAATATCCTCCATTCAGAATAAGACAAAGACAAATTAACAAGTAAATAGCGCACAAAAAGCGGTTCCACAGCACAAACAAATCCACGCGAATAAATTCCCCATACATCACGATCGCCAAGACAAATCACCATTCCCAGGTGACACTCCATCACTCAGATCGCGAACCACACGAAGCTCCGTTTTGTTTACATTTATTTATTTACTCTCAGATCTGTTTGCGCTTGCTTCCACCTTCAACGCCATACTGATGCAGATGGCGTGCGCTGTACACCTTCTACGTCCTTCTCTCTTGCCCTTCCCCAACACACTCACACACACCCTCATCCCGGCCAGTTTATCCCGGGCTAATGAGACGGGAAGAAACATAAACACAATATTTTCCAAGCTTGCGCTTCAACGACCCCGAACGAGGGAAGCAGTGTGTGAAGCGAGTTGCGCTTTTGGTGTCGCATGCAAATGAGCTGCGGCTGAACGCATCACGCATGCACCGACCAAGAAGAACAACCCGGGCGCTCATGGGGAAAAAAATGACAAATGCAAACTCCCCTCCAATCCCGGACGAACGGCACGGAACCGGGTTAGGGTAAAACAACAAAATCTAGCACGCTGTGTTGCGGTTTAGAGCCACACTCGATGCTTATGGATATGGTCCACAGGCGATGAAAGAGATCATCCACAAACCTACATTCATTTCTAGGTTATTAAAGTCACCCATGGAACTTGCTGTTACTGGTGCGACAAACGTAAGGGCAGAGGTTACCTTCACCCGTACCGCAACCATTAACACGCTAATCCAGTTGACGGCACTGTTCGGGATCTCACCGGTTTTGCGTAGAAATAACTCCCCAAAATCATGCCAGGTGCAAATGGTGCCCGGCACAGCTGCTGAGGTTTACACGCGACGCTGTGACATACTGGCACCTATTCCATTATTTTCGGCGTTCATTTGACGCATTTATGTCATGCGTCACGAGTTCCCGGTGCATTGTTTGCGCTGGTAAATGAGTGATTTGTCTGAGAAAATAGTGAATGGTACCGGGGAACAAGCCACATTAACCAAGCGGGAGAGAATTGTACACATATCGGGACGCTTGCTGTAAATCCACGCGCTTAGGAAGGAGTGGAAAGGTTTTATGTACTCGACCTACAATCGGCTTGTTTAACTTTGCGGCATCAATGACAATCAAAACATCATACACACGCATGCATACTGATCTCTTGACCGATGTTTTTAAATATTCTAATGCGTTTGCCAAACAAAACGTAACCAGCTGCTTTTGGGAAAGGTGAAAGAGCTGCGTACAATAATGCGCTGGTAAAACAACGGCAAATGTGTTTGCATATTCATACCAACAAAGAACATGTCGGACACATTACTAGCGATCGAGGCTATTTACACATACAATTAGATTATTCTGCTGGGTATCTCTGCGGTATGCGATTAGAAAATAGTTTACAAAATTATATTAAATATTTAAAGTACTTCATCACGCACGTCCGCATCACAATTTAGATTGTAGTATAAGATGTAGCAAATTAATTAATCACCTGCATACAATGCAAAGATGTCAACCTATACTAAGAGATTTGTTTTATCTTTTTCGTTTCGTTCCATAAACGATCCGGTTCTTCTAACCATAAAACACATCAGGCCGATACCATGCACGAACAGCTTCGGATGCCAACGGAGGATCTTCAACGGAGCATATTTTACGGGCGCATGATCGTTGCCTAGCTCGCAGCACAGTGCGCTAGGGTACCCTAGTGGTACCAACTTCATCACATCGGTAGCATAAACAGTACAACAGTATCGTGGTCGGATTCGTCAGCATATACACCAACCAACTCTGTCTCATCTCCAAGGAACAACATAACGCTTTGGCTATAGAAAGCGATCAGTGTAAACTGTCTATGCGAGAGGCGTCGCATGCGACAACGCCTAAACACTACACTAGCCCCATGCACATCGAGAGCATGGTCAACTGCAAGATGAGCTCGCAGAACGATTCGGTCGAAGTGGAAAGTCTACTGATGAGCCCCTGCTGGAACCAGTCTACCAGTGTCACCGATCAGTACCTGCTCGATGGTCACAAGCTGCTTCTCGAGGCCGAACTTGACTCACTGCCGAGCGATGGTGAAACGCAAAAGAGTTCTATGGACGTCCTAGAGAACCTGCTGCTCAACTCGGCCGCATCCATCACCAGCAACGGTGCGAACGGACATGGCCACTCGAACGGTCACATAGGTGGCGGCGGGGGAGGTGGCGGTGGCGGCGGAGGAGGTCTCGGGAATGGAGACGTCAAGCCACTGCCCTCGTTTACCTCCTTCAACACCGGTCACCTCTCGATCAATGGTATCTCCGGCTACCATTATACGGCGATCGCCCAACGTTTACCGGAGGAGAACAATAATTACACACAAAACACGTACACGAATGCAGCTACCAGCGGGTCCGGCCATCTGGGAGGCAGTAGTGGGAACACGAACGGTAACGGAAATGCTCCCGGTACCGGAACCAGCGTCGGTTCGACCGGTAGCGATAATAACATTGTTTCATCGACGTCAACCTGCCTGCCCGATTCGGTACTAAATCCGGACGGATCGAGTGCGGATAATGGGAGCGGAGGGTGCAGTCTGGCCGATGTGAAGCTCTTCTCGGATGGATCACTGGACGGTACCAAAATCTACAGTGCACCTGCCGACAGTTGTGTGATGAATGGCGCTGATTCGGTGTCGAGTGCGCGGATATTTGTCGACACGAAGGAGCTGTCCGAGTACGATATGAGCTCGATCGAGGACATTGCGGCGATCATCGGGTCGGCGATTGCTGACACAACCGTACCGAGCAGTAAGGTGGAGAAAGAGGATGGCAATGATACGCGCGACTCGTGGATGGATCTAGATGCTTGGATCGAGGGCACCTGCACCGGTGTGCCGGATGGTGGGAAGCTAATCGTAACGCAGCAGGACTCGCTCAGTGAACTCATTCTACCGAGCTCTCCCGTACACACGTCCTCTGGCACTAGCTCCACCCTGCAGAGTCTGCTGACGCACGGTTACATGCCGCTGCTACAGAACCGATTACAGCACGGACCACCGATCAAGCTAGAAGCACCCAGCTCAACCTCGTACTGCGGTGAGCTGATATCCACCTCTACTAGTCCACCCGGCTCGGTCGTTTCGACCTCCACCGATAATCTCATACTCAACGGCAGGTACCTGCAGGGACATCATCACCACCAGAACGGACACCACTTTTCGCTCGGGTCCATGGGTTCGCTCACCAAGCCGGACGGTCTCTGCAGTCCGGAGCTCGGTCTAAGCAATTATCCCCACACGACCACTACCACCTCGACGTCTTCCTCGAGCGCTAGCAACTCCCCGACGACACCAAAAAGCAAACGGCGTAACCACAAGCAACAATCGAAGCAACCGGGAACGCTCCAAGTACCGACGCCTACTGGTGGCCTCTCTGCCCAACAACACCAGCAACAACAACAACAACACCATCAACAGCAGCAACAACACCACCAACAACAGCAGCAACAACAACAACACCATCAACAGCAACACCAGCAGCAACAACAGCAGCAACAACAACAGCAACACCAGCATCAACTCAACGCTCAATCGCAACAGGCCGCCGCCCTCAGCTTCCAGGCGGCGAACGATCTCAGCGGGCTACTCGGGAAGGAGAAGCCAGTCCATCGGTGTAACATCTGCAACCGGGGCTTCCTGAACAAGAGCAACATCAAGGTGCACCTGCGGACGCACACGGGCGAGAAACCGTTCCGTTGCGAAGTGTGCGCCAAAGCCTTCCGTCAGAAGGCGCACCTGATCAAGCACCAGCAGATACACAAGCGGATTGGGCGCGATTGACCATCAGAGACGGTGCCGCCAAGGAGTTCGTCGCAAGGTTCGCGCAAAGGCAAACGAACCGTCGACGATTCCGAGTACAGCACCGTCACCGGCGATTATCATTCCAACGGCGATCGACACAACGTTGCCTCGGAACTGGACGACCTGGAGGAGCTGGATCTCGACATGGAGCTGGAGCAGGATCAGACCAACCAACGGTTTTGTCGCTCCTTCGTACCGTTCGTATGAGATATGGTACAAAGAACCGGCTCACGGAGAACCTGCCAGGTAGGACAGGATGTGTGCAGCCAACGTCATCAAAGAAACAAAAATACAATACACATTAACACTCGTACCTCAGGAGATTAGTGAAGTAGTTGCTGAGTAGGGAGATTGGGAGCTGCTATCCTCTCGTCAGCTCGAACGGACCATCCTCTCGCAAGGATGGCACGGTTGCAGTTGTGTAAGTAGATAGAACGGATGGCGGTTGTCTAGGGGCGCTAGCGAATGTCCGACCGGGCACTCGTACCACTCAAACAAAAAAACCTATTTATTTCCTTCCGGTGCGTCGATGCCCGGTATTGCGGGTGCGCTTCCCATGATTGATATATTAGTACGCCTATCATTATTAACAACGTGTTGCTATCAATACTTACGAAAACGCTCCATGTTGAATAATTGATGGACGATAGGAGAAATTAGGAGTAGGGCTGTTCGCAATAATGGCAAACTCGAAGGTTGGTGGATGTAATTTATATCTGTAACAAATGTACGCTATAACACTAAGCTAGATATTTATTCCCTTAACTCCGGCCCACAGCTGTTAGCCTGGCCAGTGGGGCACAGGTTGACCGTTTTTTGGGGGGTTTTGCTAGCAGATAAGCGTAGTAGAAGTAATGAACGAAATGTAGAGAAGCACACGGCTAGTGCATTGATTGCCACGCTAGAAAACAAACAATTTCATCACGAAAACAGAAATGGCTGCATGTGGTAGTGTGGTGAGATGATGAGCAACGGGAAGTAAAGATTTGTTATTGTTACTGGTTTTTTAAATGTTTGTTTTGTACTTTTTAATTCCCCTGTCACGTCATGTCACCGCATCGCATCAGCACCATTCTACCAACTCGTGGAGTAGTTTCACGTGCAAACGTTCAATCCAAAAAAAAAAACAGAATCTGCTCCTTCCAACAACTCCCTTTTACTAGGTACGATTGTAAGTTTCATACCACTCTAAGTGCGCGTTAGTACGCAAACGACGCCTTCAGTACCTTTGCTTAGTAATAATTGTAAAAATCACAACGTATAGTACGGACACAACAAAACGCTGTCTTCCTTTTTTAGTTAATCGAACACGTTACAGTCGGAATTGGGAAGAAAAAACGAGAACAAATTGTGTTGTAAAAAATATAAATATAAATATTGCACCCGGCCGTGGAACGCTGTGTCGTGCTAGACGTTAGGTAGAGTGTACTGTAAAGCTGGAGCTGCTAGAGTAAACAGTCTAAACAGAATAAAGCGGTTAATTTGGTAGAACAACGCACGCACAAAAACAGCTTTTCGAAGTCACTGATTCTTCGGGCGCCATAAACTTCACTAAACCGTCTACGTTACGTTTCGACGCACGGCTGTCCGCCCTAATGTAGCGCAAAGTTTGCGCGTAGACAGTAGAGCTAACAGCACACAACATTGGGAATGGGAATTATAATACGAACGGTTATATAAGCATACACTAGCGGTTAAGCGTGCGCGCGTGTATGTGTGTGTGT
>KI422708.1:34734-56750 GCA_000473375.1 Anopheles culicifacies | reverse complement strand
TCCGGGTCTCTCCAATAGTCGTCTCGTTCAAAAATGGCTGCGAGTGGTTTTTGTGGGCGCACCGAGCACACACAACCGCGTGTACCGTGTGACTTCCGTTCTCTGTAGCTGCTGCTGCTGCTGCTCACACACGTTCTGTTGCGCGAAGTCTTGCTGCAACTAAGGTTGATTGTCACCACCGCGTGCTACGAGGTGCGCGATGGTTCTGACGGTTTGATTGACGTTTTACCTATTTGTGTGCACTTTTCGGGTTTTACTATCAGCTGCCTACCACCCTTCAAATCCGGGTTTGTCAAAAGACAAATCGAATGAGGTTGCTTGGGTTATTTGTTTTGTTGCTATATCCCGGACCTACGCCGAGCCCGGATGTCTGGCTGATGGACGCGAACCCGCTACGCTAACATCCGGAGCTACGGTGGCGTGTGAGTGTTCGCGTCGCTTGCCCATCCAGGGTGTGTGCCCGTGACGAGTGTGCCCCTGCTAATCAGCCTCGCCTGGTACCATCCCGCACGCACCGTGCACAGAACTGGAATTGTTTCAACTTTAGCTTCACATTCACCATCACCCAAACATTAGCACTAGTGTTCTTTTGTTCTCGATGTGATTTTCCGTGCGTTGCCGTTTTCCCTGGAAAATGATTCGCACGTCGCCTCTGTTGTGGTTCGGTTACCGTGTGTTTTTCGGCTGAAAATTGCATCGGCAGGATGAGATAAATAGCAAGAGCAGCCCGCAGCACCACACTGCTCTCATGCTCGTGCGTGTGCTCGAGGACTCTCCCAGTCCTTATCTTTCTCTCTCTCTCTCCCTCTTGTTAACTATCGAATGTCCTAACACATTATGGAAACGCACAATCAACCTGGCAGTTGATATAAAACACACACAATGATAACACACCCGCGAAAACGAAACGTTCCTGAATGTGAACGAGACAATTCTCACCACCGATAACGACTCCTAGCAAGGATGCATAGCAAGCTCGTGCGTGTTTGTTAATACCATTACACCCTTATTTTGCTCACACCCTTTTACCATTTTTTTTTTCTTCTCCGTCGCGCGTGCGCCGTTTTCCACCGCCAACGAGAAGTGCCGAAGAAAACCTGGCCGTGGAAATTGTAATGTGCGTGCATTATCCCTTTGCATCCTTGCATGCAGCGCACACACATTTGCTATCATTGTCTCTCTTTTTCGCTCTCTCTCTCTCTCTCTCTCTCGATATGATTGTTTAATATTATCCGCTCGCCAGCCAAACTGTCGTTCGCATTGTTAGGGTTGATGATCTGGGGTGTTGCGCTTTGGAAAATGTTCGGGAAAACCTCTACTGGGTGGAGAGTTGGAGGGTTAGAGCTGCGTGGGAGCAGCGCACTATTTACAAACAACGCCTGACATGAGTTTTGATACTGTCACCAACTGGGCGAGTTTGGCCGCTCCTTACGCAGTTTTTTTTCTGTATTTTGTACGCCATTCTATGTTTTGGAGAAGGAGAACAAGTGGAAAAGGTATACAATTCTACACAAAAAAAAAGATCTTCTCTTTGAAACTTCCAACCGTGAACACTGAATAAGCAATCAACTTCATAGGGTTAAATTAGAGATTTTTTTAGGAAAAGCAATGTAATACAATTTCACTTTGCCCTTTGCTCTCATTTATTCTGTCCTTATCGCTTATCTCATCAACCTTTCCATTTGTAACCAATTCCACTCATTTTCATTGCATTACGTTTGATTATTTATTGATGAATGCATGCGCCCAAGAGAAATAACTTCGACCCACTCTTAAAGGGCCGATCAAACGATTTTGTGTGTGTGTTGTGATTAATGTTTCAAAACGATTAATCAAAATAAAAACGAAGAGAAAACATCCCCGTACACAAAAATCACCACCCATTGGTAACATAAATGCGTGTTGCTGAACGGTTTTAAATTTTCACAATCGATACATTTCTCCACTTTCACCCTATCGAAGAGCGGAGGATGGAATAGAAAATAATTAATCTTATGAGTCCATTCTCCTCAAAATTTTCACAAAAACCCTTCCGGTAGCGCTTCACCAAGCAATCGCGGCGGGAAACCTTCCGAAACAATATCAAGCACGTAAATATCTATATATGCTTTTGCTATCGACAATTTAATGATGCAAGGAGGAATGCGTGCCATGGAAGGAATGGGAAAAACAAAGGCACACATAGATTATTGACCACATACTGTCGTCGGTGGTGTGATTTGACGGCGTAAGGGAAAGGGAAGATCAGCTGCTGCATTTGCTCCCTTTTTGGATGATCTCGTCTAAGCGGGTTTTTAAGACGTTTTGCTTTCCTTTTTTTTCACTGTGCGTGTGTCTTGTTTTGCTATTTTTGTTCCAGCATCTTCACCCAAACAAGCGCATCCGACAGCTATTCCGGGTTTTAAGAGTTTAAGGTGGATTTAAAGTGTGATCTTGCACAATAAAATGAAGTTGTTAGGTTTGCTTTTTCCCTTCTCGTGGTGTGTTGGTGATGATAGAGGGATTTTAAAATAACATCACCACCACACTCACCCACGTTCTTTATGAAAGCGGTTTCGTTCTATCAAAATGCAAAAAATAACTGCTGCAACGAGTCAACGAGAGGTGAATCATACCTGTACTAGAAAACGAAACACTATTTGTCGAATAACGCAGAACAAGTTTTTCTTTACAGTTTCGGTTTTACGTTGAATGTTGTGAAAGAAAACTACACAAAAAAAAACGGTCGGGAAACTTTGCTCGAAAGCCAAACAACCCCCCCCAAAACGCACGGGTGAAGGAACGAAATATTACATTAGGAAGCGAAACAACAGCTGGCGGGACGGGCAACGATACAATCAACACAACAAAGATCCAACCTTAAGCGGTTGCTAATGGGGGGGTTGGGTGGAGGTTGAAAAGTTCACCTAAGGAAAAGCGTAGAAATCCCCGTCAGCTGTGGCCGCCCATCGTTAACCGACCCGATGATAATGGCTTTCCTGCCGGGTACCGGGTTGGATGCGATTCCGGGGGGGTGTGGCGGTAAGTGTAAAACATGCGTTTGAAGGAAAATTTATTTCCTCCGCTTTTAGCTCACGGTTTGCACCGCGGCGTCAGTTTACCTTCGTGTTCGATACCGTTGCTGGTTGTTGTTGAGTTTTTTTTTTTGTTTTTTGGCTCCATTTCCCAACAACATCTCCACATCAGTTATCGAACATTTTCGGAACCTTTCCTGGTTTGGGAGTGGTAGCCACCAGGAGCTCACCTAGTGTTTTAATGCTTCCTGCCAAAAGCCGGAATCGATGAAATCATCTGCGTTCCCACTCATGATTATCGCGGTGTGGGTGTTTACCGGTACTTTATAAAATGCTTCAATACGAAACGTTACTCATACAATATTAAAACGTTTCCAGCGCTACACTACAGATCAATCGATCGTATCATCACGTTGTGGACGTGAGATGTTAGGAAGTAGCAATGGCAGTAGGAGGAGAACACTATCACTATTGCCTTCCCGAGCTCGGTCCGGATGTTCCCGCTTTGAATGTTGTCAACTAGCTGACGTTTATTTTTACGCACACTCACACGCGTGCCTGATTAGGTAAGGCGTACCTACACTCGGTTACCCTTCCAGAGCGGCATACTTTCGAAAATGCATTCCTATTTGCCCAGTAAAGGAATGTTTACTGATCGGACGAACGCTTGGCTTTTCGGTAGACTTCCACTGCACACCTGTTAGCAGGTGGGAAAGATCGCAGCAATTTCGACGTTTTAATGATCGAACATCATACTGCACGATCAAGCGCATCTTTCCACGCAGTTTGCGGAAGAAATACGAAGAATTCCTTGCCTGCAACTTTTAGTTATTACATGCAGTATTTCTAGTGGATGGCCATCACTATCATTCTAATCTATCTAATCTAAGTATGATTGTAATGAAATCACTTGCCCAACAGATGCTTGAAGCTGGTGATGAAGTCTCTATACTGGAATTAAAAGACCACCAGCGAATGGATTTGCCCAGAACCGGTGGTAGATGCTTACCAACGACCTAAAAAATGGCCCCTCTTTGAGACCCTTATTGGGTCTCAAATTCTAAACCACCCAAATTCCAACGGCCTGGCCAATACGCCGACCTAGCACCGGAACTGCCGGCAGGTCTTGCCTTTAACGGGTTGAGGGGGTACACAGTTCCCGTTTTGCTTTACTTTCTTCCGGGCTTCGGCTTCAACAATCCGGTACGTTCCCAATATGTTCGATTCAGAGCTTTGAACTGCCAGCAACCTGTTGCGTTAGGAAAAGTGGGGGGGGGGCAAAGATGTTGTTCAGCTATTGTGTGCTACTTGGCTAATGCTTCAACAAATCCCGGTTGCCGATTGATGCCTTATGGGAACGATAGAGGTAGCGACGTATGCGTGTGTATTCTTTTCTATTATTTTACATTTTTATTTAGGCTTCCTTTTTCGAGATTCCACATACCAAGATGGAGAGGGAACTAACGCTCTCACACCAAACGGGTTCCCCAAAGGTAACCGTGGCCTTAAACGAATTCGCTACCGGGGCCAAGGGTGCGGATGAGGACCGGGCTATCCCCGGCTCACCCTTCGCACCTCACCACCCCAGTACACCATTGTGGCGGGTGTAGTGTTTGAGTTTGATTTTCGCCTTTGTTTGCACGTGTTTCCCAAAACACGTTCGCGGTTATTGGGCACGAAGTTGGGCGGGTGCGTAGATGCAGACGGACGCCAAAATATTCCACCCCGGCTCACGGGGCACTACCCCATCCACTCGTAACAGAAACAGGATGGATTTGGAAGTTGTTCGACACAGGCACACATCCATACATATGGTGAATTAAGTCATGGAAATAGCTAAAAGAAGACCACCGAAGTAGCTCAGCGGGTTTGCAGTGAGGCCCTCTTATCCTATCTACAAACTACTTCAGACAATTTTGAAGTTCTCATTTCCTACGATGAGACTATTCGTGGAGGAGTTTCTGTTCGTGTTTCTTCAATAATATTAACACATCCATGTTAGTGTTACACGTCTATCAGATCGAAGATCCGGGAGATAACATTCTCTACATTATGCACACTTGGGACTGTTGGTTGTTCGGCGGTTGAAATTGACGGTTGCTTGAAGCTGAAACTGCATGGTATCAGTAATATCGTAGATCTCCGTCCGTCTCACGCTTAGAACTCTTGCGGTCGAGTGCGAGTTATCGGAAGCTGTTGTATGGCGAGATACACATGAGTCAGGTGCATCTCCACTACAACTCGATGCTTCCCTTACACAAAGACACACAATTTCTCACTTTTCATCTTAACATCCCAGGCCGAGGGGCACTATGCCCTTAGCTGTACACACACTTCTAAATGTCGCACAGGTTTTATTGCGCACGCACGGAAGTAAATCACACTTTTTGTCCAGCTTATCTAAACCCACGCACACACACGATTATGGACATACCACGCTATCAACAATAAAATACAAAACTGATTAGACGAAACAATTACGGGACATCCGCTGTTATAACGCGCAAATAAGACACAAACAGAGAGAGAGAGATATTTCAGAACGTTTCAGAAACGTACTAGAAATAATATGAACCGTAAGTAAACCTTTTCGTGCTTCGACACTTTAGCCAGGTTGTGCAGGGCACGCGATAAAAACAAAAACCACCCACTCAGGCTAGCATACGCGCACGCACCGTGCCAGGTTCCGAGCTGGGCCTTCAATGAATCAATTCGCAGCATGTCGAAAGCGACCCCCACGGGAATCACCCCTTAGCAAAGGGAAAGAAAGCTAACGGTGTACGGTGGTTTCTCCCTCACACAAACGGGGCAGATTGATCACTTTACTCGCGGTTTCCCATTTTCTGTTTGCCGTTCATCACGCTCACTCCTTCGTCACCGCACGCGCCAGCTATTTCTCTCTTGCCTACGGAAAAGCATACTTTTGCCGTCTCTCGGAGAATCGTCCAACAGCATACTCTTAGGGCTGCTCACATGTTGTACAATATGATTTCCATATATTGGGCAGGAAAAGAGGGAAAATTGAATAAAGCGTGAAAGCACAGTGGCGTCATCTATAGGGAAGCTCTGCAACTTCCAGAAGTTTGTGGAAGCTTGGAGATTAGCTTTGCGTACAAGTCCCCTAAAAGGACCTCGTATCATCTTTGCCAGGACATACCTGTAACATAACGGTATTAGAGCCTAACGACAATCTCATTTTACAATGACAAACTTATAGGAACCCCTTTCATTAGCGATTAATTGAAATATATGTTCTATAGATCTATAGATTTATTTATATCTGATTACTCTTTATCCGTTCGTGCTCATTCGACGACAATTGGACAGATGCAGCGGATAGTGAAATATTTATATAATCGAACGATCGTCCAAATTAGTTATTTGGCTATTTGTTTTATGGAGAATAGAACAGGGTCAGCCCAAAAGAAAATAGTTTGATGCAAAACGAAAAAAAATTGTAGTCGCGTATTCCATCAAAAGGCCTTTTATTGAGCTGTCATTCTGACCATTTGTCCGAACTGCCTTACCATTGTGCGATGAATGTCGCGTTCGTTCAACCATCGCGAGAGCGCTACCGGAAAAATAAAAAAAAGTCTCAACTCCCCGCGGTAGAAGTCGCACCGAGAGCGAAGTTGTTTCCCGTCCGTGCAGTGGTTAAGGTGTGCGTGTGCGTTCCAAAGTTTCAACGCGTAATTAACATCGGTTCGCGTACGCGTACCGCAGAATTGTGCCGTCATTCCCAAGATCGTCGTCGTCGACGGATGCAGATAGTTGCATTCGCGGGAGCATTACATACGCGTACACAAGTGTACATCCTTACCGTGTGCGAGGCGACCATAGCTCAGAAGTAAGCCAGCAATCACTAGTGGCTCCTGTGTACGGGGTGTGTACGACACTATCAACAAGCACAACATTCTGGAGTGCATCTCGTCCTTGCCATCTTATCATACTATTCCTTGGGTCTACGATTCCATCCCTTACCTACCCCCCCTGTACGACCACGCACCGGTTGGATTGGGCTGTGGCAGTTGCGTCTTTGTCTCTATTACGTTGCTAAATTCACAGGGTACTTTTCTTCCGCCCTTCCGTCAACACGCTTCGATTCTCGATCGGTTCGGAGTTTTTTTTTTTAACGTTACGTTACCACCGCGGAATCGCCTCATCATTTCGGTGCACGAGTGAGACACGCGTCGCGCCTTGTTGCGAAAGAGGAAGTAGGAAGTAGAATTACACGCGCAAAACGCAGTGGATTGTCGCGGGCTCGCTCGCACACAGCTGCGTGTCTTCGCGGTTGGCCCGTTTGTTGCCATCAAATCGAAATTGGCCAAGTGTACATAGGTGTGCGCGTTTGTGTACGTGTGTACGGTGTTCGGTCGTGCGTGATCGCCACAATCGCCCAACCGGTGCAGAGCCTACCCGCCGTAACTCATAACCCTCGGCCACATTCGCTTTGCACTGTGCAGAGTGCGCGCTAGAGTGAAAACTCAAGTGACCCCTTAAGGCCACCACACCAATCAACTACGAATTCGACTGCGCTATCTGTTTCCCTTTTAGCCCACTGTATACATATCTCACTCTATCTCGCTTTGTTTCATCCACCCGGCATCGCAACCGTAGCAGACATTCCGATCAACATTAACAGTAGCAGCAGCAGCGACCACCACGAGCACACATACCACGCAAGCCCGTGCATTAAAACAAAAAAAAAGGCAGAAATCTCTTCGGGGCCATGTCCGGTCCGGAAACTGTTGCATCAGCGCTCCCAACCATGAACGAGCAAACGACGGACGGTTCCGGCAGCCTGCTGTACGACATCGTGTACGATATCATCAGCAGCCCCGTCAACCTGGCGCTGGTCGGTATCATCTCCTTTCTGCTGTACAAGATCAGCAAAAGCCGCCAGCCACCGGCATCACTTCCACCGCCCCCGCCGGAGCTGCCCCGGCTGCGCCGCGATTTTACGGTCGCCGAACTGAAGCACTACGACGGTACGCAACCGGATGGCCGTGTGCTAGTAGCCGTCAACGGCAACGTGTACGATGTTACGAAGGGCAAGACTTTCTACGGTCCAGGTAAGTTGCGCAGGGGGTTTTAGCTGCCACTGGGTGGACGGGGTTTTTTAGAGGTAATTTCTGAGTCGCGACGGTGTAACATTTGCATCGCATTTGCGTTTGTGTGAAACCCCCTCCATCCTCTTGCCTTTCCCCGGAGACACTGACTTTCAATTCATGAATGATGATTTCAGTTCTAGAATGCGTGCGCTGTTTGGTGTGGCATTGGCTCGCTATTGGGGTGCACATCTTCGCTGTAAACGCGTCGTGGAAAATGGTGGTTTTGCGTGCAAGGTCGCGTTTGTCAATGCTAAGCAGACAGTGGCATTGAAAACCATCGAAAACATCAGCTTTTCGATATGCGAGTACCTTACGGAACAAATCTCCTTTACTAAAAGCGCTTCGGGCCTAAATGGGCTCACGAAAATGTTAAGGCAAGCTAGAGATTTGTTTTTTCCTAGTTTCATTAGTCAAGACAACTATAGCCGTGCATATGACAAGTTATTACCCTTTTCGTTGCTCGTACGCATTACAGCAGATGTAATTAAGCGCGTGTAAGTGTTACACATATCTTTCGATACGATCAGCTAGAAGGTGATGAAAACCTTTTAGTTTCGTTCGAGAGAACCACACTCAGAAAGGGTTGTGATTCTGGAAATGACGCGCTGTGTGGATCCGAAGGCTAGGCTCCGAAAGGCAGTTCTTGTCATTAGAAAAGGACCGGCCAACCTAACGACCTCGTAATATCTTTTTAGTACTTTTACGCAACTTTGAGCGGTGAGAAAACCGATTTGCATATAAGGCAGTTCGATGCTAGAGCTTCCAAATATTAGTTATGGATGGATAAGAAGTAAACGAGTCTATCACATCACTACACCAACCATGCAATATGTGAAATGTTATTTTTGTAATGAAATTGCAACCTTCACGGTGATATCCTACACGACGCCAACAACTTAGACATTGGCCGTGTATAAGGTTTCTGCTATCAGCACCCAACAAACTTTGGAACTAAAAAAAAAAACCGCACTCAATGTGTCGAAGATTGGTTATGCAAGGTGCCTGTCGTGTATTTGCTACCATTACGGTTGATACTGCGTTACGCCGTAAAGTAACATAACAAATAGTTGTTTATTTATTTATTTTCGTTTCGATTAAAACCATGAGGAATGAAATGGTCGGTGGGCTGGGGATGAAACAAGTACCACAATAGGAGTGACTCGAATCGGACGGTGTTGTAGCGATATCGGGCGGGAAGAACCTATTTAAAACGCAATACTTTAACGCCATTTCATTATCTTCCACTGACTTCATATCGAATGTCGCCTGTGCACTTCTTATCAAACTTATCATTTGCTTTTTACCAAGGCAAGGAGATGATTCACTGATGACATCAAATGCAAACCGAGGCCTATCCGTAGTTGTAACTCAGAAAGATCGGGTCGTAATATAAGATCGTGGAAGCGAACTCCACTTATACATACATAAGTTAGTCGTACTTCTCCACCTCAAAATTTCTATCTTTACTGGATTCAGTCTTTAACGATAAGACTTAGGTCGACTAATACCAATTCCATAAAAGAGTGGGGTAGTTATTAGCTTGGGTACGATAGTTACCTGTAGACTTTACCCCGATGCCCCACTTGGTGTGTCATTTTATGCACAATCATTGTATGACGCGTCACCCACTGTATCGTTTGGGTGAAGGTTGGGAGGGTAAGGTTTGGGCCAAACGTATCCAATTTCACTTTTGATGAACGGGACCTTGCCCCTGACGCCAGTAGATGCGGTGGTGTAATGCGGACGGTTACGCTGACAAGTTCTCAATCAATTTAGCTGCCCTCCTGCTGCCTCAGCATCCATGTGTGGTGCCGAAAATGCAAAATTAGTTAACACAATCAGAAACGAATGTGCTGTGCCACTATGCGCTCTGATAGCTTATCAGGGATGTTTTGTACGCTGTCACGAGATTCTTTGTTGTTATCAAGGTAGAAAGGTTTCTGGTGGATATTGGAATTATTTACCAAGCCAACCATCGTAACCTGTGTGCATATCATAACTTGATCTCTTGGAAGTTATATCTCAAAGAGCTGCCGCTTTGTTACGCAAAATCTGGCACACCTCAATTGGTAAGATGAGGAGCTCAGAACGTGGTATTCGCATCACTAGCCAAGTTTTCCAGGCGGTTTCCATGTTCAAGTACTGTTTCATTGTCAAGTGTAACCAATCACAATCTTACATAAACATCTGCTACACCACTTTTTGTTTCCTGCCAACACACATACCTTTGTACACGTATAGAGTTCCGTTTGAAGAAATGGGATATTTGGCTGAACAACATATAATGCTAATTTTATCACCTTTCGTTGCTATTGAGCGTATAAGCAATGGTGTAAGATTAGAGTTTTTCTTTAGTTCGACATATTGGCGTGGGAGCAAGAGTAAATCTGTGGATGATGCAACGTCGTATAGAATGCAATCGATGGTGGTGGCGGTGCGTGCTGGCGCCAAGTTTTTTTTGTTTTGTTTTACTTTCATAAAATTAACGTCGATCAATAGAGCGTTACGTAGATGTCTCTTGTTGTAACGAGAAGACTCTTCCATATGGACAATCCGATGGCAGTGCTGTTTGCTCATGGCTGGGCGAAATATTGATTTCCTTCGAAGGGAGCGTAAAATCAAATTCACCCACTTCTCTGTATCGTTTTGTGTAGGTGGACCATACGCAGTATTTGGTGGTCGGGATGCTTCCCGCGGGCTGGCTACATTCCAAATCACCAGCATGGGCAGCGATGAATATGACGACCTGAGCGATCTCAATTCGCACGAGATGGAATCGATGCGCGAGTGGGAAATGCAATTCAAGGGTGAGTCAGTGACGTCAGTGTGTCTGCGTTCCGTTTTCAATATGATTTGCTTGTCCGTTTCAGAAAAGTACTATCTCGTCGGACGTTTGCTAAAGCCGGGCGAGAAGCCGACAAACTACTCCGATGAGGATGAGGATACACCGACGGACAGCTCGGATGTGAGAAAGCGAACGGTCACTACGAAAGCGACGGATGCCGGCGCACCATCGTCGCTCGAAGCGGAGAAGAGTGCGGACAGTAAGAAGGTGGGTGATGAGGAGGCAGCAGCCGGTCCGGAGGCGAATAAACCGAAGGCCGAGTGACGATCCCTGCCCGTAAAGTGTCAGCCGTTGCAGCCCGATACGTTGATTGACGATATGCTTGCCAACCGCATGAAAGTCAGCAGCCAACTAGAAGAACAGCATCCGGAGCATCACCGGCTCCAACAACACCATCACCATCGGCAGCAGCAGAATCATACACATCAGCCACTAATACACCATCAAGAGCCTGGCCGCATGTTTGCCGACGTTGATCCGAGCAGTAGCGAGGATGGGACGCAACCGGTACAGCATGACGGAAACGAGTCTAATTACACCGAGCAGGACGCAGGCGCCAGCAGCTCGCACGCATCGTTACGACGCCGCAGGTCGAAGCGAAACTCGCCGCAACACGAACACCAAAGGCCTAGTCATTCGAACGGTAGTGACGGTTCCGCACCGCAGGATAGTTATCATAGTAAGGATGCGGAAGGGCACACATCATGCGATAGCGATGACAGTCAGGGAAGCAGTGAGCAGGGATTGCCTTACACTAACACCATGTCTATCGGTGAGCGGCTGTGTTACGATCAGCACTCGATTTGCGACATGTTTGGATTCTGAAGTTTATGCTTCCGCTCCCGCATCAGTATCAGTTAACGTCGCCGGGCAGGCTTACCGGTGGTAGTATATTCCATCATATTCATCGGAACATCTGTCTTTATCATAACACAAATACCTGCGCACTCGTGCAATAGCGAACAGTTGTACAATAAGTGAGGGAAAATGGGAGAAAAAAAAGGGGCAATTGAAACCGTTCCAGTCACACGTCCTAGTTTATCTTTGTTTGCTGTTTGGCGATGGTTCGATTGCCCTCTATGAAGGGCAATTGGTCAATTGCATAATTTTAGGACATATAGGGGCTTTAGTTTTTCCGTAACAAACAGTAGTTATGTTTTGAATTTGGTATGAATGTAGCATTCTTCTCGAGCGCTCGCGGCAGTGCAATTAATGTTTTTTTTTATCGCCTAACGTGGACATTTGATAGTTATGTTTAATATCGGATGACACCTGACCTTAATGTGAGCAAACTGTGCAGCAAATACCATGCCATTGCAATTGTTCGTACTGGGGGGTGGGTAAACAGGAAGTGGTGCTAATGCTTCCAGTCATCGAGAGGAGTAATACACCTATGCCTTTTTGTTCGGTCTTTAAAACTGTTTTGTTTGTGTATCGTTCTGTTGTCTCTCTTTTTTTGGATATGGTGCTCATTACGTTGAGAAGTATAACAAAATGTAATTGTTTATGTACATGGGTATACAAATGCTGGTTGCGCGTGCATGCCCCACAATCGAATGTATGGCAGGAAAGGAAGAATGTAAGAGTGGTGAGCGACTAGTACCGGAAACTTATGATATCATTTTTCGCTTTTCACTGAAGCAGGGATTCTATTTCTTCACAGCCATATTGAAAGGATATGATTTATTCAGACCATAGCTAGGCAACCAAGATAGCGGGTGAATTCAGTTGCAACTTGAAGAATTTCAAATATGGAACCAAAATTAGGCAAGTTTTTTTTTCTTTAAACGACATAACGTGTTATCAACATGTGTTTTGTATCGCATCCCAGTCGTTTCGCTTCTACGCCTTATTTTAACACACAAATATTCACCACTGCCCCTATTGCTTTGTATGTTATTGGTGGCTTTATTTTGTTGTTGCGATTGATTCATTGGACACGCTAATGCTATGATGCACGGTTTGAGATAAAATCAAATAGCCGTTTAACAAATGGGTTAAGTTCAGCAAGTTTCATTGGTGTTTCCACATCTGCCTAAAATTCGCCGATAAGCGTTAGTGCGCTTAGTTTATGTTTCTTCTTTACAATGCCTTGGCATACGTCAAGTTTTGCTGCACTATGGTGTACTGACACTAAACAAGAACAAAACCAGAGTTGTACTTACTGTCCGAAGGTCAGAAACGGGATGAAAAGCCACTGTTGTAAGGTTGAGATCGACTTTATTTCCCTATTATACCGTTGAATAGATTAGCTGGGTGTCTTTTAAGTGTAAATCTTTAAAATGTCTCGATGTTTCACGGTTTGATTAAGCGCAATTTTTGGCACTCTACCCGGCAGGTTGATGGTTTAGCGGTTAGACAGATGCTTTAATATATGTGGGGTTGGGGCAAACAGCGCACTACGCCAGGGTAGACTAACGAAGATGATAGTGTATGCACAAATGATGTGATTTTTTAAATTCATTTATTTGAACTTAACATATAAGAAACGCACCCAGTCGCGATAGCCGACTCCCCTTCCCTCCGCCAGGAACCGGCATCGCGTGGCAAGTAACGGTCGTCTTTGCCTTTTATGAGGTAACATAAAACGTGCTAAAGGGAAACACGGAAAATCATCATACAGAAACAGGGACGTTGGAACCAATCAACAGCAGAAAAGTATGTAATGTAAAGTCCGGGAAATAGCTAGGGTGAACGGAATAGATATAGCAAGGCAAGACAAGGTAAAACAAATATTTTGGTGTGTACACTGTAAAGATGACTTTACAACATCGCAGTTCAGTAAACAACCCACAAGCATTGTGTGTCTAAGGAAGTGTGTAAATGAAACAAAAAAACTGTAATGAAACTACCAAACGTGGTTAAAAGGGAAAGTATGTGTAGTGCAAGAATTGATTTGATTTGATTTGATTATTGTTATCTAGGTTGGTAAACTGATAGAGACAACCGAAGAACGCCACCTGACTAAACTGGTGTTGCGGCGTCACTTTTCATCTGTTTCACGTGTGATTGCAGGTCACCACAGCTCATTACGTGTAATGCAGCAGATTCCGTATGCGTGATTTTTTTTTGTATTACCTTCCCGCAACTATGAAGTGGCGCACGATGAGAAATAATAGACAGCTATCTGTTTGCGTTTCCCCCATTGTAAAGGACACAAGCACACAACAAACTCGGGTGAACAACAATTACAAGAAGAAGAAAAAAACACAATTATATAGAGCGAAATTTTAAAGTATCGTATATTGTTTTCATCATAAATGTAATAAATAAAACTCGTGATATGATGGGTGTTGGTAAAAACAAATACTATGTTTTATTTAGCAAACGGTTGCAATTCTAAAACAATCGTGGGCTTAAAAGGTTTTTTTACATTTCCGCAAAACTCTTAACAGCTTTCGTGTTTCCAGAACGAGCTTAACGATTATTTCCATATCTTTTCGTTACTAAAATATGTTCCCTTTTAGTAGCTGCTTGAGGTTCGGTCAGAATCTTATCAGTTTATGTTCGAGATTCGAATCACCATTCAATAGGAAGTTATGAATGAACTTCACCTTTGTGTTTGAGAACAGAATAAATGTTTTGACTTGTTTGTAAATAAAACGCACAGAAATATGTATTGTAAGGTGTAACGGAAGGAAGCTTCATATGCGCTATCGAAATGATGGATAAGATATCAAAAATTACTCCTCTGTTTACGCATCTCGTAAACTACGAGTTTATCATTTCAAACATGATATCTCGCTGTTTGGTGAAGTAAAATGAGACACGGTGAGCCAAATTATATCTTATCCTAATATGTAATCTTCTATGTGACTCACTAATACGTGAGCGCACTAATCTTGATAGTAGATTACATGTCAACGCAGGTAGGAGTGTATGTTGTGTTAAATTTTTTGGCTACAAGTAGATATTATGACAAATTTTGTAATTTCATTATAGCTCCTTAGAATTTTGTTAAAATGTTGGCAAACCTTTCTACTAACAGCTACTTTATGTACAGGACATACCATGTAGACCGACACCTGCATTTCATTATTTGATTGCCCCAGACACGACTCTGCCTTACTAGCATATCAAGAACAGTACCGTACGCTTGTCATCGAGCTTCCCACTTTGGATTGAAATCAATGAATGTCCTTAAATAAAGAATTTGTGAAAAACATTAAGATTGTTTGGAACAATCAGCATTATGTCTTCTATGCAGATATCAAAAGAACAGCTTTGACAGTTCGTGTGCATCATGCACAGTGTATGGTTAGGTAAACAATTACATCCACCACCGTAGTACAGAGCCGTGCCTTACATCGAAGCAACCAGAACATTTAGCAAGTATGCTAAAATTGCATAAATTTGTGCAAAAAGTTTAGTGTATAAAGTTTAGCAACCGAATCAAAAGGCAGTCATGGGAAAAGGCGCGCAGTTTGAGCTCTTGAATTAGGGTGGTGTAAACGGGCAATGTTTCCACCGTTACGTTGGTATGCGTGCCAACCCGTGCATTGTACGGGGTTGGACTCAGAGTAATCACGCCACTGCAGACAGAAGTACTTTAAAGCGGGCGAATGGAGAAGAACGCCTGAAATATGTGAGAATTTCAGCATAAAGTTGTCCATAGCAAGCCGTGCTAGTGGACTGGCTGGATCGTGTGTGATAAGGTATTAAGAGTGCAGGCCAATATGCGCGAATACATCGTGCCGTTATATTTATTGTTTGTTGCCGTGATGCGAACAAGCCAAATCTGCTGCTAGACACAGTTCTCGGTATCCTCCTGGAACCAATTGCCGCAGCTTCGTTATATATGCGTGCGTTCGTGCGCTTGTGTATGCGCATCAGTTTGTGAAGTGTTGTATTTATGTGTGTGTGCGAGTGTGTGTGTGTGTGTGTGTGTGTGTGTGTGTGCGTTGATGTGATTGTAGTTGTGTGTATGTGCGCTCGCTAGAGCATTTAGCGAGAGTGTGGAAGGATTTCCGAGTACGGGGTGGATGGGGACAGGAAAAAAAAACATCGACGAAATTATCTGATGATTGCATAATTTCTTTTTATAAACAGATCAGCGCTGCAACGACGGGAATAGAAGAGCATAAGGAAAAGCGAAACGAAACACGGCTTGTCCGCGTACACGTATATACGTGTGCGATATATATAGACACACATACGCCGAGCGTATCTTCTTCAGTCACCATCTTGGATTCAGGCTACCAGTGTTAGGAGCTGCCTAGCCCGACCGGAACCACCAGCTCCGTTTTTTTTCTGTTGATTTCCCAAAAACCCGCCACTTCCCCGCACATTCATAATATGGCTGTGTTTCTGATAAATGTATGCAAGTTCAACGGTTGTGAGAAGGTTTTCCCAAGCTTGACTGATTTAATACACCACATAGAGAACACACATATAGGTAAGTGTTGTGATGGGTCGCGTGAGTCGTGGGGAGGTGGGTGGTGGGGGTGGTTGCATCAGGAATCGGAAGGAGACGAGATGGGAGTGGCTGATGATTAGATTTGTTGGTGGGTAGTGTGAGGCATACAGTAACGAGGGTGGCAACTAGGGCTCGACACAAACTGTCCCATATTGGTTTAATGATGCAATTCGTTTGTTTTGAATTTTCTCAACGCAAAACCAATTCAGCTTCAGTTCAACCGGAAAGTAAACAGTTGTGTATAAATATTCGAAAATTTAGCATTTTCACATTGTGCAAGTGTCTGTAATTTTGTGTAGGAGTAATTTATGTGAACTGCAAGCTGCTAGTAGACAACTTTTGTTAAAACATTTGTTACTTGTCTATCAGAACAAGGTACAGCTTGGGAGAGTGCGCAACAGCAACAGCAACAACAATACAAACAATCATTTTCTAACACCTGGCTTCATTGATTGCAGATGACTCACTGGCGCCCGAGGTGACGGAAAAGACACAGCCAACATGTCTTCCTCTCAGCTACGTTCTGCGTTTCGTAACTGATAACACCCGCCGAGATGGTGTTGCCGCGCCGGTGGCTGTCTCCAATGGCACAGAGCGAAACAATCCCACCCTGGCGAACGCGGCTGGACTGCGGTTGACCAATGCAGCCGCAACAATCAACCAAACGGTGGACCACCCGCACACTACCGCCACAACCAATTCCACTTCAGCTGCCAATGGTGGGGGCGGTGGCGGCAGTGCCGGCGGTAGCATTGCAACTGCCGCCACAAACGGGTGCAGTACCGACCAGAACGGTTTGGTCGCGTCCGGCGGTGGCGGCAGTGCCGCTGGACCGGACTCGGCCAAAAATCACCTCAACCAAACGGTTGGCACAACCGATCTCAAGCGCAAAATTGCCATCAAACATCACAGCTACAGCATATCGGCATCGAACCGTAGCACAACGCCAACAGGTAATTCATTACATAACGGGTTTGCTAACACTTTGTAACGCTTATCCTCGAGGTACCGGTCAGAACGTTTCAAAAACAGTGTGAAAAGGCATTTAATTAAAAATTTAAGGCACGTGATCTAAATGTTATTATAGTTCTTTATGAAATTATACCGTTCAGAATAGTTCAGGATCTTATTTAGTCGTACCATTGGCAGCGTTCAATGCGATTTTGTATTTTTTTTTTTATATTCATTAGGAACGGCCAGTACGTATTGATTGTGATTCGGTAGTTATCTTATTTGTAATTTGTTAATACTTCCTCATCGAAATTTTTCCCGAAGGGTTAAAACCTAATTACAGGGTGATACGTTTTGTACTTTTTGTCTATGTAACGGATTGAAATGATACTGCAAATATTTTACTCTCTTTTGTGTACTTTATTCCACGCAATAATGCACAACAACGCTTTTATGTACAACATTTAAACAGTTTGATGCTGTTTTTAAATGTTAAACAAACAAGTAATTTGAAATTAAATGAATACGTCAGAAATACGTAATGTGCTAAAATAGTCACTGTACAATAATATCGAGATCCTTGGCAAATAATTATATGTTTGTAAGTATCCAAACTGTAATATGCTGTTGATACAGTTTTACAAATTATTTGTAGGTGAATCGTTTTTTCAAAAACCATTCCCTACATAATATGTGGGTACAAAAAAATTAGATACTGGTAAGAAAATGTATTAGAAATGGTAGAACCACCTGTAAGGAACTTTTATATTGAAAACAATGTTATCGATCGAATTAAAAAATGAAGAGAACTAATTAAAGTGAATGAAATGTATGAAAACTAATAGCAAACAAGAAATTTGTCAAAAAATATTTGTCATTCCAATTAAATCCTGCAGATTGCAAAAGATCTAAGGAAAGATTGCATCTCGTCTTTGAATGTGTAATATGTCCAATCGATTGCTAGCGTAGATATCATTTTAAATCTCGTGCAAAGCATACCGGAATTCTAATCGTTACGTGCCGCTTGTCACGTGGTGGCACCAACGCCCTGGGCCACTATCTATGCGATACACCGTCTGCTAATGCGTATATTTTTGCTAACTCACACACACACACACCCATTCCGCGTTAAAGGAAGCGAAATGGACGACGATGAGATGATGGTGTCGGAATCCGAGGACAGCAATGATTCCTGGACAACGGAGGAGTTCAGCTCAGAGTTTATCATGCGTTACGGAAGCCGGTATGCTAGCAGCGCAGAGCTGTATTTCTCTGCCACCTCACACAGGACCGCTAACGGCAATTTACTGACCGGTATATTGTTTGTTTGTTTGTTTTCTTTACATGAACATTCTATTGCAGACGCCATTCTTCATCCGGGGGTGGCAGTGGCATGAATTCGTCGAACGAAAAGCCCTTCGCCTGTCCGGTGCCGGGCTGCAAAAAGCGTTACAAAAATGTCAACGGCATCAAGTATCATTCGAAGAATGGCCACAAAAAGGACGGAAAGTATGTAACGCTTTCGGTTTGGACGATTTTTCTTTCTTTCTTTTGCCCGGCAGCATTTGGGCCTTTCTGTTCTATATCTATTCTAAGTGATTCTAATGATGGTTGTCTTTATCTTGTCCCCTTTTTTATTTAACTAACGCCATTATGTGTGTGTGTGTGTGAATGAACGTGTGGTGAATAGTCGGGTCCGTAAAGCTTTTAAGTGTGACTGTGGAAAAAGCTACAAGACGGCACAGCGGTTGAAGAATCACAACATGCAACATACAGCCACCTTTAATGGGTCCCCGGTCGATGGGACAAACCTAGCCGCAGTTCCGCTCACATCGCCGGCACTCCCGTCGGCCACGTTGATCTCAACGCCGGTAAAATCTCCTCCGCTGAGCAACGGTAGCAGCCCAGCCGTTAGCAGCCCCGCCCGCTGTACGCTGAGCCCGCTGAGCTCTAGCAGTAGTATTGTGACGGCCGCTGCAGCCATCGCATCTAGTCAAATCGGTACAAACGCAAACACTACTAACTCTACGTGTACTAGTCCATCCACACTTACCATAACGCAGGTAACCCACAAGGTGCCCCGTACGATCGTACTGGCGGCTAATAATGCCGCCGCCGCCACCACATCGCTGCCGGTCAGTACGACGGTTGTAGCCGGTACGGCTACGTCTCCCGTCACACCCGCCAACGTGTTTCCCGTGTCGCCCACCTCCAGTGCGGCCATTTCGACCGGCATCGCACCCAGCTCTAACGCGGCCACCTCGGCCGGTGTGTCGCCGGTAAGCATTAAGTACGACAATCTAGGCATCCTAACACCGGCCACCTCACCGAAGCTGCTCGCTGCCAACCTATGCCAGGAGCCCAACCAGCCACTGCTGCAGTCAACTATCAGTGCCGGTACGGGTGGTGCTGGTGGTGGTGGTGGTGGTGCTGGCAACGGTGCAGCTGGCACCACCACAGTTCTCGGTGGGTTGTCGTTGAAAACCATCAACGGCAGTGTTACCGGTGGAACGGTTGGTGGTACCGGCGCTGCTGGTGGTGGTGTTGTTGTTGGCGGCGCTAATTCTACCGGTGAGCTGGTAAGCGCAGGCGGTAACGTTGGCATTGCTCTGGTCGTATCATCCGCCACTGTGGGGAACGAGACAAAGCTAAACGCTACCGGTGGTAATAATAAGAACGCAGTGCTCGCGGCGTCGGTCACGGCTGGCCAGATGTACGCCGAAGAGACGTAGCCGATACTTAAGAATTTACTGTTGCGAAAGTATTGACTGGCTAGAAGGGTACCTGTTCTACTAGTTTTAACCTTGAAAAATATCGCACAGCTGCTGCTACTTCCACATATTTAATACCACAAAACATACAACACGCTGAGAAGAAAAAGAAGAAGAAAAAGAGTCAACCAATAATGCATATGTAAGAGCACGCAAAACCATCAGAAGAGCCTAGCAAAGTTTAGAGCGCGTTATTTAAAAGCAAACGGAAAAAGTCAGCTAAACGATTTATTTACACGTACTGGCGTATATATTACATCTTGCTATCTTTACTCACCTCCCCTGGAAGCTTACTTTGATCGAATGCGTTGTGTCTTCTTCTTCTTCTCTGGCTCTACAACCTCGAGAGGTTTTGGCCTGCCATTTCTGGCTTCCGTGACTTGAATTGTACCCGCAACAGGATAGTCAGTCGGTCCTGTCGGTTAGCATGTATTAATCTATTTCGTTGCAATATTCGTTCCATTTGAACGTTTCCTTTCTTTTATCCAGAAATTATAGAACAAAAAAAGAAAACAATAGCCAAAAGCTTAACACATCAACTAAAAGAAGTTTGCCTTCTATTTTAAGTTTCATTCACTTTTAAAAAGGCTTTTACAAAGATGAAAACAAAGCGGAATGGATATTTAAAAAAACGTCAAAAAAAATCGTTAAAAAGGTAGAACAGACAGAGGCGCAATGGATTCGTCCATTTCACGTGTGTTCGTTTGGGAAGAATTGGACCATGAACGATTGGACATGCACTTTTGTTTCGATGTAAAGATTTTCCGATAATGTTTTTAAATCGAAAACAAACCGCATTGAAATAGGAAGTGTTCAATATGTTATGGTGCAGTTGTTTCTAAAGAAACACGCAAGAAATGTACGAGTGATTGGATGCTCTATACACTTTACTAGCAAATTTCCTTTATATTTCGTTTTATAAGCCTTCAGTTAAGTAGCACACTCTCCTCACCATGGTTCCGGCGCTCACGTTTCGTTAGAAGATTGGGAGGAGATGAAGAGAAAGCCGCAACCAACCGTTTTACTTTAAGGATACTTTAAGTGTCGATTTATTTATTTTTGTTTTGTTTGTATTTTGCATCCCACAGTGAGAAGGATGTGGGATCATTCCTTGCGAAGCGGGACATTGTTCCACCACCATCTCATTTAACATTGTACGCGTCCTCCACGCTACGCTTGCAAGCGTGTTCTCGTTAGCACAGGGTGAGGAAGAAGCTGTTGTAACGAAAGAGGGCAACCGCTAGGAATGTGTTTTTTTGTTTCTCTTCATTTGTAACTTCAGTTATGTAATGATGGCAGGATTTCTTTTGTTCTCGTTTGTCGAACCGTGTATGATAATTATTGTTTTGCTGTGCTTATTTTCCTTTCGTGTTGTGACATTCGTCCCACAACTGCAATATGTGCAACAATTCTGTACAAGGTTTTTTACGTTACGGTAGGGGTTTGCAACGTGTGCAATAGCAGGTGGTTACCGATTTGGATTGCTTCCTAGATGCATGCCCAAAACGGTAAGCCACGTCGGTGAAATAGGGAAAAGCATACTTTAGTTTCCTCGTGTTTTAGTAGCACCGTTTCCTTAAGAGAGTCTTTTTTTTCGATTTCCCGCGCCCCTAATATATAAATATATGCCTAAGTTATGTAACTATTTAAATTTATACATTGTTGATGGAACAAGGAGAGTGTATAGTAGCGTGTAAAGGCAGGAAAGGGGGAGGAGGGAGGAGGGGTAAAGGTGAAACACCTTCAATAGACAAGCGATAGAACAGTGTTTAGCCCAGAGAAATGGGTGAATTGGGTGGGTGGGGAAAACATATTAAATTAAATTAAATCAATTACGCACCTTTATACCCACTTCATCCCAACCCCCTCTCCCTCCCCCCCCCCCCCATCCCCCTCCACGATATGCTA
>KI422708.1:0-32198 GCA_000473375.1 Anopheles culicifacies | reverse complement strand
CCCCCCCCCCCTCACATTTGCTTTTCATCTTTCCTCATCTCATCGTATGAATATTAGTGCATTAATATGTTTATAAATGTAGTTTCTTGCATGCAAAGTTTTCGTTTTCCCCGTGCTTGGTTTGTGGCTACGTACGAGAACGATGTGAAACCTTTCTTTTGCAAAGAATAATATTAATTGCTGTAGAATGCGCAGTGGTGCACAAACACACACACACACACACGCACCATCCTTCGTCTTACCTTCGCAGCTTCCTTCCGTTCCATGTGGAGTGGAAAAAATTAAGCTAAACGAAAACCAGCCATAATTAATCATTAACAAATCGTCTAGTAATGGGAATGGCAGTGAAAAGGAAAGATATATGTAGGCTTCTAGGGCACGTTTTACCTGTCGATTGAAAAGCACACACACACACACAACACGAAACGCATCATGGATAAATTCCTTAAGAATGGATACGCATATGTATAGTAACTCCCCGCCGTCCTCTTCCTTTCTTCCTTCCTTCGTGCAAATCAAACCTGCAAAATGGGGCAACTGAAACTAACATAAGTGTGGAGGAGGAGGAGGAGGTACACCGAGAGGCTAGTGCATTCGGATTAAGGACACTAGGTAAATACGCTTACAACCAAGTATGTGCGCGCAGGTGTGTGCGCCCTATTTAATGTCACACAACACATCGGTATCCTTCTTCGCGGCCCACACAACACGCGAAGCGCAAACTAATGTAATGAAACAAATCAAACCCAAATGATATGGGACGCTACAATGCAAAAAGGATATCGGCTTTGACCGAGGAGAGAGAGAGAAAGAAGGGGGGGAAAGGGTGGGAATGAGGGCTTACGGTGAAGAAAACATTACGTATACATCCCTCAACGCAAACCAAAACCAAACCAGTATATAGACATTGGGTTTTTTGCTTTAATCTGCGTATTGTTGTGCGTCCGGGTGTAGAAGAAAAAAAAAACAGATTGGTTGGGGACACAGGCGTGTGGCGTGTGTTTCTTTTCCTTGTATTTTGTGTCGTCGTGTGGTTCGTGTGGCGTTAATTTACCCTCGCCGCCGCCGCCGTCGGTGGTGGCGCGAAACAATAACAGTAATATTAAACCAGCAGCAAACGAATTGTGTTCGATATGGCAACACACATGTATAAGCACATTATTAGCGCGCGTAAATAAGAGTAGTACACACGTGTTCTGGGCTTTATTATTACAACCGGATTGTTTTCGACCGGGAGGAGGGGATAGATGACGAGTGACGGGAAAGGGTAAGGGGGAGGAAAAAGGGTCGGGCAGTGGAATAGAACGTTGGAGTAAATTTATTTTAATGGGCGACATTCTCGCGCACATTAACGTATATGAAAAACAACACACACTTACACACGTGAATTTAGATATTTAAAAAAAAAGAAGGAACACACGCAACAGCAAAAAGAAAAAAAAGAAAACGAGAAAAATGTGCATTGTGCAACACAATAACAAGAAAAAAAACACACACACACATACATTTAACATTAAGACCATAATCACTCATACCACTTATTTGTCTATAGCTAGTCAAAATTTTTAAGTATAATATTTATGTTTTTTTTTTTAAATTAATAGATAAATATGAAGCAAAACAAAAAATAATAAGGAATTAAAGGCGCATTTATCTTTATCGATAATGATACTTGCACACGAAAACTCCGCGCGCTCAGCCTGTTGTAAAATCTATAATGAATAGTGAAATAAAACACAAAAATGGATGAAAAAAAATGAAAAAAAGCTTAACACGCACACACGCGATCAAAAAACAAAAAAAAAAGGGACCGTGTGGGCAATTAATTGTGTTGCGGTATATTGAGAAACATCACACCACGTGTGCGTGTGTGCCTTTCCAAGTTGTTCGGTATGGTTTCACGTGACGTGATGGAGAGTGTACGGCATTCCGCCAGGAGAGGATCATCGAAACTGAGCAGTAAACGAAATGCATCACACTTGCTTTTGCTTTTAATATATAAGATTCTATATTTATACAATCGTGTGCAATTTACATTGTTCTGGTTTCACTGATTTTGTTTTGTATGTTTTTTGCTTGTTTTTCTTTTTTTTTTGTTGTATCATTCACTTATGCTTACACAAACCTAATCCTAACCGCTAACGATCGTTCGTTCTGTTAGTGATAGTAAAACAAATAGAAGTAAATGTTGCAAAATACGTACGCGCAGCAACTATTGCGTACCAGGCGATAATGATGTTTTTTTTTTTAAATAAAGTTTAAAAAAGCTAATCCAATAATGCCACCGCGCCTCGTTGCACACGAGCCGCGTGGCGCCCGTTAATGTGACAAAGCGTGTGCAGCAAATACCCTTGCTGCTGGTTGCCATTTTGTTTACCATATTGCCGGACTCGTGTGCTAAAAGGTGCGATGTACAGATTTTCGGTACAATTTGTCTTTTCACAGCATGTCGTACTGTAAAAACGAAAAGAAAAACAGGACGATTTCTTCCTAATCCGTAATGTCGACGCTATGCTACACCCTCACTCCTTGTTTTGGACGTTCGTACGACATTCTCTACAGGCTCGCTTACCATCCTATCGCGCAACTTATGTTTCGTAACTTACTCGCTGCTTTTCACACGCGTCTGTGATTGCTACAAAGATTAAACCATAATTATAATAGTTTTGCACTTTACGAAATCAATCCATTTCATCCCGTTATCGGTGGATAGCTCGAGGATCTATTCTGGTTAAATTATTATTAAAAACATAAATACAATCGTGTGTGTTGGTAAAAAGATCTAGTAAGAAAAAAAAGCACTAGTAGTTAGGTTTATTGCAAAGTAATTTAAAAACTGAAAGATGCATGTTTTTGTTTTGTTTTGGTTAATAATAAGGCACAGCAACAAATCCCTTCTCGGTGTTGGACCGCGTAATACGTTAAAATCAATTTAAAAAAAAGGTGTGCTATTATTAGTATAACTAGTGTAAAAATAAGCCAACTTAGCCAGCAAGATTGTAGTGGTATGGAAAATCGTATAAAAATTCTTTAGTCATAAAATGTGTAAAAGGGATGGAGCATTTTACCGATTGGCAAAACAGTTATGCTATTATTCGTTAAAAAAATAGTTTAGCAGCTTTTAATTAAATACGTTTAAATTTACGCGCCAACTATCTCGAGCTGTTGTATACTATATATATATAGTTTGCATTTAAATGTTTGCATGTACCTGATATTGATACCGATGATACACACATAGCAATATTATTCCCCTCCCCCTCTCCCTTCATTTTCAGTGACGATATATGCACCAATCACATATCCTATTAAAAACCTGCCTAGTTTCAGAAATCTATTCACTTAGTGTACTCAAATCGTGCAGCGTCACTAAAAAAACACGTTAGCCGACGAGTTGATCGTAATACAGCTTCTGCGCAAATTCCACCTCCTTCTCATGCGCCCCAATCCTTACCAGCGTTCGCGCGGCATTAAAGGTTTTCCGTTGCTAGTTTCGTTGGCAGCTCATTTGTAGTGTTGGTGGCGACAAAGAATTGGCGGGTAGGAAATCGGGCGTACTGTAGCAGTCTTTCCAGCACGCAGGAAGACGATAACCGTGCCTCGGCATCGTGGTCCCAGCAGTCTTCCATCGTTTCGCAGATCGCAATCAACCCCTGGAATGAAAACGGCCGTGGTAAAGCTGGCATGTTTCTCGTCGTGGTGCGTTGCTACTTACCGCATGATGACGCCACGGGTCGAAGATACGTGGGCGCAGCTTTTTCATCACCACGTTTTCCTGCATTTCCTCGAGCGTTGGATGCGGGCCCAGCTCCGCCTCGAACGGCAACCGGTACTCGTCGACGGGGCCACCGTGCACGGTACAGCGCGATACCAGCTCCCACAGCACGAGACCACACGCATACACATCGATGCGCAGGAAAGCGTCGCGGGTAAAGTTGATTGCACCTTCGAGCACCTCTGGTGCCATGTAGCGGCGCGTTCCCACCTGCCCATGTGTATCGCCGCAAGATTTTCCTGCAAAGAGTAACGTGTGACGTACGGTTAGACCCCTCACCGCTCTCGGTAGGTTGAAGAACGGAAGCGGAAGGTTCACCTACCTGGTGTGAACACAAGCGCCAGTCCGAAATCGGCAATGCATGCGGTCAGATCCGCTTTCAGCAGTACGTTCTTGCTCTTAAAGTCTCGGTGTGCAATCGACGGTTTCAACCCATCCGTTCTGCTGCCTTGTATTTCCTCATGCAGGTGTGTTAATCCGCGGGCCATCGTGGTTGCGATCTTACACAGATCGTTCCAGCTGACCGTGTGCGCTTTCAAAAAGTCGCACAGTGAACCATTCTCGCAGTAGGCAGTGATGAGCCAAAAGTCTGTGCTGGCCATATCGACGCGCTTCTCGCACCCGATAAACTCGAGAATATTCGAATGGTTCATCCGAGGTAGCTAGAGGATGGCAAGCATAAGGATAAGTAATGTAAATGTAAGGATAAACCGCAGAGATGCTCACCTTGAAAATTTCCTGCTCCGTTATCCAAGACTGACGTTCTTGCATGGGGAAAATCTTAACCGCAACCTCCTGATTACCGAGCTGTGCCCTCCACACTACTCCGAACCGGCCGCGTGCTTTAATGTCCTTCAGATCGATCGGACGGTGCGAAATGTTGGTTGATGAGTTGGAAATATCTGGCTCGACCTGAAACGCAACAGGAGTATCTTCAGTTTGTTTTAATGCTCATCTCATTCACCGTTATGGTTCACTTACCGTTGGAATTTCATTAAAAATAACTTGCTTGTGGTGCGTACAGTAAAGCCAAGTCATTAACATGCACGCTATGACAAACGATATGGATGTGATCAGCACTACCAGCACCAGGTTTGATTCCTTCTCGACCGATTGTAACACTTCTGGTGCTTTCGTCGCTTCCGGTATCCATTTGTGGTCTTTATTGCACAGGCTTCCCCGGCAGCAACAATAGTTGAAGTTTCTCTTCGGACCCGTCGTCGTATCGATGCATTCGGTGTTATTGCACTCCGTTGGATTAATGAAGCATCCTTTCAGCGTTACGTTTACCTCATCTGTAATATCGGGCAATCTTAATTAGGAAAAACCCAATTCCGTACCAGGGCTACGAGCAGTTACGTCCTCTGCTACTTACTTGTAATGTTGTTCGTTGTCCAAACTACAAAACATCCTACCGGTCGATCTGGTTCGGTATCTTCACAAACGTCGATCCCTTCCTTACATTCTCCGTCCTTGCACTGGTAGGATGCACATTTCATGCTACCCTCTGCTAAGTGTGCTCGACTTAGCGATCCTTTTATTACGATCAGCACTGAAACGGTCGAGGTTCAGGCAGAACGTATGTTAATGCAAATCAGATTACTAATAAAACTATACGTGATCAAGAGATGAATTTATGCTTACGGGAAAAGTAAAATAAAAAATGCATTAAGCCACGCATTTTCACCGAAAAGTGTGGAGACCACAGCGGAGTTATTCACTGTTATGCCTTCTTGCTTCTCTTTGCCGTTGTGTGTGTGTCTCGTACGCGTTAATAGTTTGTATACTACTTCATTCTCCGTCGGTACACATTCGCGATCGTATTGCTAGGGATCTTGTGCTGAGCTATTCACAACCGCAGCCGAAAAATTGCATTGCATTACACGAGATGCTTCGACACACCGATGTTCCAAGGCATTCCGTGTCGTGTTTTAGATGCACACAGCTTCCTACCTTCGTGCACCAGCAGACACCAATGGCATCTACTTGTGTCACCACACACCACCAGAACTTTTGATGCGCACAAAACGAGGTTAAATTCTGGTGCACTTGTGCGTATGTTTCGGCGCATAAGATGCTGCCGTTCGGTAAACAAATCGACTGCCGTTGCAGTGCTGAAGTGTCGTGTCGGACCGGACGATAAATTTCGGCGACAGCCAAAACTCACAAAGAAACTCGTATGGCGAAGCTTCCACTGCCACAAACGACCTACACAGTGAAAGCCATTTATTATTTTCTTTCCTGAGAGGATCCGAACCCGTAGAACCAAAAGGCAACTGTCAATGACAGCTTTTTATAGCACACTAGCTATAATTTGATGTTGGGTACATTTTATTAATTACTCGCCTTAAAAAGAGTAATTTAATATATTTAACTGGATTTCGAGCCCTTAATTCAACTGATACCATACTTTGAAACGGACATTTTATGATATTAAATTGATCGCAAGATGAACACAACGGAAGCAAACTATCATTTGGTCTACATAAATGTGAAGCTTTGTTTGACAGTTGGTGAGATAATTGAAGGGAACGAATTCATTCGTGTTTCTACCAATATACTCAACATAACTATGTTTTATGTTTTTCACTGCATTGTTGAATATATATATGAATTTAATCTTCATTGAAATACACAGCAATTCTATGTGATTTAAGTTTTATTTCCATATTTATTGTCGAGCTTTTTCATCGGGGCGCCCCATGCGCAAAACACTGTCAAAAAAGTAAACAAAATCTCTACCGAGTGCAGTGTTAAAATATATGCATAATAAGCATGTCTCGTCTTATAAATCAACTTGCAAATACGATTCGTATGCTCGAAAATTGCCTTTTCGGAGGCAATAGATTCCCGCCAGGTAAGATGCTTCGCAAAACGATTAAGGTTTAGGTCATATTTACGTAACAATCCTCCGTTGCATGCTTCTGTGTTTTCCAGCCGCCATAGCAATGGTACAAGCCGCACATGTACCTGGTCGCGATAGCAATCCAACCAGCAATACATTTTCACTGCGCGATCTGATCGGAGACGGAATACTTTGGGCGGTACCGAAACATAGGCGTACGGTGGAGAAGCGACACAAGCGAAAGTATGGATCGCCCGAGTATAAGCTGAAAATATTCACACCGAAGATACATCTCCGATCGTGTGCTACGTGCGGAAGCGATCATGAAGTGGGTGTACTATGTCGTAAGTATCGAGCGGAGCCAGCGGTGGTCTCACTTTCCAAACATAGTACTAGAACGTTTTCCGTGTTTTTTTTTTCTCCCAGCGACATGCTACCAAAAGGTACGAAAGGAAACCGAGCTGATGCAGGAAAAAATCCAAAACGAGCTCGGACTGGAACCGGTAGATAAAGATGTGGTGGTACTGTACGATCGCGAACGTGATGAACAGCCACCCGAATTTTGGGAAGGTAAACGGATTATCGAGATGGAGAAACCGCGCCCGACATGGTTCAGCAAAAATTTGCTCCAGAAATCAACACAATCAGCACCTGAACCGGATGAACTGAAACCAGGACATGAAAAGTTGGGCTAAAAGATTGTACTGTAGGTTGTAGTAATTGTGTAAATCGAACGAAAGCTTTTACCAAGTATAATGATCGAATGTTCGAAACAATTTAACATTGTGTTATTTGGTTTTTATATGGTTGTTGCCATGTTGGTCTTTATCGGAATTCGTTGTTTCAGGTTCCCATGTTTACTCTTCTTACTGTCTACTTCTTAGTATTACATCTGGTATTATTTGGCTGGAAAAGTTAGAGCAAGTTTAGCACTATTTTAAAAATATTTTAATTCTTATTTGATGCGCCCGAAACGCCGGTTGTCGTGTTTTTGACAAACATTCTGGGAGCTGTCAAAGCAGGCAAGGGAGATGCAATGAGAATTATTTCATAACATTCACGGTTGTATATTTTGTAAATAAAAAAAGAATGGATAGATAATTTGATGATCATTTCGATCGATCGCTAAGCGGTGCAGTTTAAGTATTAGCAGGTAAGTAAACATTTAAATAAAGAATCAGTTGTACGATATGTAAACAATTGTTTACCTTTTTCTGTTCAGAACCAGCAGAAAATTAACAACCAGTCATGTTTGCCGGCTTTAGTTGCATTCGCACTGCAACGTATCATAATCCCGCGATACTTCTTCGATATGTGCCGGAGTTGTTCTCCATTAGGAGACTGCATCAAACCATCACACCGTACAGTAACAATCGCATCGAGTCAGACGTTCCCAAAAATCTTTCCCCCTCGGGTAACTGTGTAACATTTTTCGGTCAATGGCCGGAAGAAGATCGTGAAAAGTTCTGCAAAGATATGCGCGTGCTGGATCAGTTTGTTGATGAAAAGGAGGAAAACTCGCTGCTAGAAGAAATAGAACCGTACCTGAAACGATTGCGATACGAATTTGACCACTGGGATGACGCGATTCATGGGTATCGTGAAACGGAACGGAAACACTGGTATCCGACTAACCGGACTATCCTCGATCGTATCGTATCCGTTGCCTTTGACGGGGCTGCCATGCCCTACGTACATGTATTGGATTTAGCGGAGGAAGGTGTGATAAAACCGCACGTCGATAGTGTACGGGTAAGTAATAGATTCTTTCAAAAAGATTTCAAATTACATACCAAGCAGGATAAGCATGTACGTGTTTTCTCTCTTTCAGTATTGTGGCAACACGATTGCCGGAATTAGTTTGCTCTCGGACTCGGTTATGCGAATGGTGCGGACGAACGACGAGGAACAAACGAATGAAGAATACCGGCAAATATTTTCCCAGGACCGTCACAATAAGTATTGGGCTGATATATTACTACCAAGACGTTCGCTTTATGTGATGAGGTACACACATCGAGCATTTTCATATCCCCAAAGCTGCTGTGAACTAAAATCCTTGTAATAATTTCTCTTCCAGACACACGGCTCGATACAAATTTACGCATGAAATTTTGCCAGCCAAGGAGTCCCTTTTTCGTGACAAACTGATCAAGAAAACGCGCCGCATATCGATAATCTGCCGAAATGATCCGTAAACTAGCAGTGAAATAAAGCATATGTTCATTCAATGTAACAGAAAGTGGGTTAAAATGTATTGTACGTTTAGCAGCCCTTTAATAGTACCGTGTAGATAAATGCGTGTAGCATTAATTTGTCCCCGAAATGTTAATTTTATAGCTTGTGCTTGGTGATCGTATCTTGAGCAATTTTGTTGACAAACTTGTGCGCTTCGTCGTAAAACGGATTGGTTGATTCGCGAACTCGTGCCATCCATTGCGTCATATTGGGACGTCCGTTGCACGGATCATAGCCGGCCATTCCTAAGAGATTGAATTGCAAAATAGTAAATGAGCAATGGTAGATCGTAGCAAACCAGGCATGTACAGTAAACTACCACTTACTCGGCTGCTCGATTTCACACACCGCCAGCAGATCGGCCACCGATATCTCATCCCCCACGATAAACCGTGATCCACCACCGAGATACTCCTGCTCAATAAAGTCAAGGCAGCTCTCCATCTGTATCCGGTACTGGTCGGCCCGTTTCGGATCTACCTTGCTGCCAAACATGCGTGGCCGCAACCACATGTACTGGAAGTAGATGGCACAGGCGGCACGCGTGTTGTGGTGTTGCCACTCGAGATACTCGTCCACCAGGGCCCGGCGCCTAGAATCTGCCGGGTACCAGTGATCCGGCACCTTATACTCCCGGCAGAGATACCGGAAGATCGCCACACTCTCGGCAAGTTTGATCTGGCTGTCTGTGATGCACGGCACCTTCTGGAAGCGGTTGATTGCCTTAAACTCATCAGTAAGATGTTCTCCTGCAAAAACAAGTACCAGTAAGCTGTTTCTGGACGAACAAAAGCTTATCACTCATCACCTACCCTTGCCCAGGTTCACTAAGCGCCTTTCGTATGGAATTTTGGTTTTCTCCAAGAAAATCCATAGTGCCCGAGATGGCTGCGACATTAAGTCGTAGTAATATTTTAAGTTTTTCGACATTTTCCTTTTATTGATTGCAGCAAGTGCTCCAGGTGAATTCTACACCGGTACCAAGATGCACACTCGACCGCTCTCGCTCGGAAACGCTATGCTTATGTTGGCGTTAAAGAAATACAACCTCATTGATCAAAGTTCATTTACCGTACGTGTGCGTTTATGTGTGTGTGATGATGTGAGTACATTATCGCGCAGCATTCGTAAATAGACGCAAGATAAAGCTCCGGCGTATTTCTATTGCAATAAAACATCGGTGTGATAATTACCCTAAACAATAACATAAAAAACAATACACTTTTTAAGATAAGCAATGAAAAATTATCTACTTTTCATTTATCGTGAAGTTGTGTTATTATTGTGTTCGTGCTGCGTTCCAATCAAAACGGAGAGTGAAACATTATTTCTTAAATAATGATTTATTATAATATCTCAACACGTGTAACACGTCAGTTCAGCTTGAATTACGTTTGCCTAAAATTATTTGCAATATACTACTCTAAAATGTTTTCATCCATCTGCACAACTTTAGGAAGAGAGGCTAGGAAAGAGATCTGTGGCTTGCTAGCTAGAAAATCACGATCGTCTTTGTACTTGTTTTGGCTGCGGTTGTACTTCAACTTCATGTCCAGCTCCTCGCTATCCGATTCATCGTCCGTTTCGATTGCAACTGGTCGGTTGGACATACGCGATCGATACGCATCGTAAGCTTCGTCCTCATCCTGCATTACAATCCCCTTCAGTTCAAGCGCAACTCGTTCGCGCTCCTTAAACTCCTCTTCAACTGGTACGAGCCGTTCACGTAGCTGTTGCAAAATAGGCTGGAATTGCTTCTTCATCAACCGCTTCGCAACGAGTTCGTCATCCGCTTGCAGACTGTATAGTGTCGCTGTGGAATCGTTCGGATCTTCTTCGCCTTCGGTTCCGGTGTTTACAAAAAACTCGTCCCGTAATTCATGGGCTGCATTTTGTGATTCTGGCAGTAGCTCATCAAACGTTCCTTCCTTGGCGGGCTCCATATTGGCGGGATCTTCGTCGTTCTGCTTAGGATCCTCGATATTATTGAGTAGCTTTTTCACTGTGATCAATAAACGTTCGCATTCGTCTACGCGTGTGATAAAGTTGGAGTGAATGGCAGCTAGATTATTAGCTGTGTCCCTAAGTTGCATTAGTCCAACAAACGATGGTGGGCTGGTGTGAGATTGAATGTTTTCATCAATCAATACGAATTGCTGAACATTTGCCATCAGCTTCACTGTTAGTTCCAGTGACTGATGTTTCAGTGAAAGCAGCTCGTTTGAACCGACTTGCTTCACAACGTTCATCATTTCTAAATCAGCTAATTGTGATACTTCGCGAAGCATTATTTGTTTCTTTAGCTCATTGGCATGACTAGTGAGACATCTAATGATGTGATTAGCTTCGTTTCTTATATCACCTATCTTTAGACCGCTTAGTATAGCAAGGGACAATCGCAACAGGCAGTGTGATTGTATGTACAGAAATATATGGTATAATTCCTTAAAAGAAAGAAAAAATAAATGAGTTCATATGCTTTCCACTTCATCACACGAGGGAATTTTTACCTTTGCCATACTTTGATTGGGCATTAGTTGTTTAAATACTTCACAGCTTTCAAACGTCTCCAGGGGGTCATAAAATTGAGTGTACTCGTCGCGTAGCTTCGTTTTGTTTTCTAATACCTTTGCAAAGCCGTACACGTCGTAAATTGCTTTTATGCAGTTTTCTGTAGATATCCGAAGGGTTTCTTTTTCAATTGCACTACAAAAGCGTACGATTATAGCTTTTAAATCACGATGTAAAAGATGACGAATGGAACTTACACATTTTTACACGTTGAGCTTATACGTTGATTACCGTAGACCAATTCATTAACAAACATCAGAACCTTCTTCATTGCCTGGTCGTATAGTTCGATCGATTCTATCAAACTTGTAACTAGGGCTACATCTCTGTAGACAACGAGCTCTTTGTACACCATAGCACCGAGCAGTAGAGCGCTGGCCGCTGATGCTGCAATCTGCCATTTGTTTATTATGTACGAAGGCGAAAAGCTGAAACAATATTAAGGCAATTTATCAGCATATGTACTTTTTCTTAAATCAATTGCTTGAATAATGCTTACCGAGTGGTCGCTGCAATTATGCAAATGCATCCTCCACAAACGGTTCTCCGTGGAAACACAACTTTCCCAACATGATCGATATTGTGATCGAGTTTGAGGCACATTTCAACCACCTCCAAGTGGTCTGCCAGCATGCGCTTGGACGTTAGTATTTTCCAAGTACAGCGAGCTTGTGTATCCGGCCGCTTCAATAGATAATCCATTGTTCACGAACTTTTGCACCCTAACGCACTGTATTCCCTTGTTTGGTGTAAAGTAAATACGCCGGCATTTGTTTACTTTACGATGAATACCGTTTGACACTGCTCGCATGGCCCGGTGAAAATAGCTGTATAATACTGTTGTTTACAATGTTTATGTTTAGAAAGATTGCAAAATTCGCAAAAGTGTACGTTATATTTCAAGAGAAACGTGTAAATTTTGAAGAACTACAACATAATTTTATCTGCGAACGGTGTTTGCACCACAATGTTGCTATTGTTTGTAGCTGACGTCAATGAAAAAGTCAATGTAGCTGACAGGTAGATGATATGTTGAAAAGCAGCCTCCTCGAGAGAAAGTGTTTTGGTTCGCAACACCCTTCAGTGCAATAGGAATTAAACAATTTTGGACAAGTTTTTTTGTTAATAGTGTTGTATTTATTTGTTTACGAGAGTGTTTTTTTTCTGAAAATCAGGAGCCACACTGTAAAATCACAGCTTTAAGCAGGATCTCTTCGAATACTACCTCCATTTTTACGTTTATGTTTCGTTGTTGGCCAATACGGTAACAACACCACCAGAGCAAATCGGTCAATGTACAGCTGAGCGCTTGTAAGGAAGATTTCAACAATAAAAAAAAACAAAAGGTGCTCATCCATTATGAGTATAGCCGAGCTAAACACACAGACCGCTTCACACCAAGCACTTCAGGCGGCTCTGCAAACGTTAAAAGAACGATGTCAAACGTTCCAGCGAAGGATTACGTTACTCGAGGAGGAAAATGGCACATTACGAGCGCAGCAGGCAAAATCAACCATGCCTGAGCACATGCAGGACAACAGAGCCGGTAATCACACCGAGCTAAAGCAACTGCGGGAAACCGTGGCCGAACTGACACACCAGAAGATGCAGATGGCGGAACAGATATCCATGGTGGGAACGGAAAATAGACAGCTCTGGCGGCGACTGTCGCTGATTGCGAAGGATCTCGGGGACGTGGAGGGAGTGAACGTTGGTCCGTCGGCAACGATGATTACGGTTAACCAGCAGCAGAAAACACCACCATCAACTACAACCACATCCGCCACCAATCAAACAGGCCAAAATCTAATACGATCGCGAACGTTCACAAAGCACGCCCCAAATCCTAAGCTGCGCGAGCGTCTGCAGCGTGACTGTTCTGCAGATGAGGAGGGAATCAACTTAGAAGATGTTTCTCTATTAAATACCTGCGGCTTCCTAGAATCGTCCAATGTAGATCTAGGCCAGGATGAAGAGCTGTTGCGTACCGCACTCGAGGCAAACCCAGATATTGGGCGTTGCACGGAGGGATTGCTTGACATAAAAAAGGAAGTGGCGCGGCTACAGACCGTGATGTGGGATCTCTACCATCAGATTCGATCAGGTAATGAATGGACAATTGGTCATAACGTAGCTGGTGAACTAATTAGATACGTCTTTCCACACTTCCAGAATTGTGCAATCGGTGCAGCACGAAATCGTCCGAAACCGAAAACGAAAAACTCATGAAGGACGTTATGGTAGAGGTGGCCGAAAATGAGCTGGCACCACGAAAATCCACCCCACCCTATCAGCCACCTGCACCACCGAAGAGTAGTCAGCCGCGTGGGGATAATGCAGGCACGTTGATGTTTGACAAGGTTAGCATGAATTTGCGACAGGAAAAGCTGCGTGCGAACGGGATGAAAAAAATTTGCCCGATGTGTGGGGTGCTATATGGACAGGACATGGTATTCGAAGAGTTTCAAACCCATGTCGAATCCCACTTCCTGCACGACGGCGAATTGGATGAACTTAGTTTGGAACGCGCTTACGAGTACACATCGCAAACCGTCGGCGATTTCTGACCAACGCCCGGACCGGCACGAAGCCGTATATTTTTTTCCAGCGAACTCTAACGGTGCGGGCGCTTTACTAAGAGAGAGAGAGTAGATCGTGTAAATTTTACCACAGCTTGCTTGTAAGTAGGTCGTTTCCTTCACCCGTATGCATTGTTACGTTTATTAAGTGCACTTCGATTTCGGCACGTCCATAAAGTATTTTACGAAAGCATTACGGTAATGAAAAGCTAACTGCCAACTGCAGGCAGAATGATATAAATAAAATGTGTTATTTTCTTGTACCTTTCGTGTTTCGTCATTCTTTCTATCGGTCGCCCGAAGTTCATTCAAAACAATTTATGATATCAAATAAGCAGCCTAAAACGCTTTATTCGAGCTACGGACCTTAATGATACACTATCGGCCACACTGTATTTTTCTCACAATTCATATCCTTTTCGCTCTTGCAGAACGTGTTGAAGGTCAGTTCCTTTGGGAAGCCGATAATTTCCCGCTCCTCGTAGATTCGATAGGTAAAGGTAGACTCGTACGTGCCGATAAAGTAGCGCGCATGGGAGCAAATAATCTGATCCACGATCGCAATTCCACCGTCTTTTAGTGCGAGCCGCTGCTCGTAACTTTCCGGCACGAACCGTACCACACGAAACCGTTTCAAATAGTTTTTCAGGTTGTAAAATTCCATCCGCGAGCAGTCGGATGCAACAAACACCGTTTTCAGACCCTGTTCGAGCAACTTTGCCCGGATCTGTAGGGCGGCCGACTGGATGGTTGGTGTAGTTTTGTCGCGTCCGTATAAAAAGTCAGCCCTGCGTATGTGGGCACATAGGTAGTCGCCGCCACGTGCGTTCCGGTGACCTCGCTCATCCATCCACCTGGTCGGTCGTACAGTTCGATCCTGCTGGTCGGAAGAGTCGAGCAAATCGGCCCGAAACCGTCCTGCCACCTCGATCAGTTCCGGCGCAAATCGCATTGATCGCCGAGCTTCCCAGTAGTCAACATTACCCCACAGATCGTGCAGGACTATTTCCGCATTCAGCACGAGTACGTAACGGACGTGTTGAATCCGTGGGGATTTGTATGTTTCCAGCAGCTTATGCAATAGCATCGCACTGCCCTGGAAGTGCAGACAGGTAAAATCCTCTGTGGAGAAGTTTGCGTATCCAAAGTACGCCAGCGCACCGGCATCGTAGTCGTGACTCTTGGGGCAAACGTGCTCCTCAAACTTGTCCACAAACACACCGTTCTCGAACATATTCTCGAAGTGCTTCAGCTTGTACACTTCATCCAGCATTACCTCCGTATCGAGACCGTGCAATCTTTCGTACTCGGCGAAAAACTCATCCATATCGATCACGTTCGTGTACTGCTTCATGCTTCGTAGGTCAAAAAAGTGGCTCCAGAACAGCTGCGTCTGGTCAATGTTGTGGCTGCGCCAGTGCACCAGATTGGACCATGGCGGTAAGACCAGTTTCGCCCGACGGTATCCTTGCTGCGTTCGGAGAAACTCCAAGAACACGGCCATCCGTATGTAGACATCCCGCCGGAGGTTAAACCCTTCGCTGGGGTTTACATCGTACAGCAGGTAGGTGATGGGTTCATCTAAAACATCCACGTCGTACAGCTGGCATCGAAACGGTTCGAAAAAAATGTCCCTTTTTTCGCAAATTTCCCGAATGTGGCTGGTGTGGACAATTTGCGAGATGGTCACCAACAGCAGCGAGTAGTATACTGGAAATAAAACATCACTTAAATACAACGTTTACCATTACCGGAATTAAAGTTAATGCGTACTTTGATCCAAAAGCGTTACTTTAAAGCTGTGCAGCCGCATTTCTATGCTATCAAATAAATACAGGAGCGTACCGGAACGTACTCCTCCCGAGACATGAGGACTAGAATCAATAATTTCTTTCTGAGCGTGCAAGAGAAAGCACGACTCGGGTGAGACAGCGAGGGTTGATAACAAATTTTGCCCTCGCACGCTTCCTGTCATTTGGGGAAGTTTATTTATTTCCAAAACTTCAGGAGTTGAACGCGCCAGATGACAATCACGCATACCAACAGACGGCTGAAAACACTCCCCTCGAACTCGGAAAATAGCCTGGAGATGGAAAAGCGGATGCTGACCAGTTAAACATTGTTCAAAACATCTCATTTAAACGGTCCAGCAGAGCCGTCAAATGGTTGATGACCTGTCGATGATAATCGGTGCGGACAATTGCGTTGGTGCATTCAGCAACGGAATATAATACAGTCGGTGATAAACAGCTTTCACAGGTGCAGAAGCTGACAGGACACGGCAGGATGTTCATCAAAACCAAAACGAATCTCTGTAGGATGTAAGTGGTGCTTTCCAGAAGTGGCTTTTTGTGCGGTGCGGTTTTGTGAAGGTTTTCATTGCTCAGTGTTGTGCCAGTGTAAAAACAGTAGAGGAAAGACGAAAACCTGCAAGTATTTTGCACTATTTCGTAGTGTTGCAGAGTTGGTAAGTATATAGAACTAGGTGCGATTGGTGAATAATTTATTATGTTCTCTAAATGATTATCAACCACGTTTTATGGTGGGTTATTTACAAGGCTCGAGTGGTGCTCTTCACTGTCCTTCTATTCTTTCAAGAAAACACTTCCTAGATGGATTTTAGTTTGTGAGAGTAGGCATTAAGCTCACTGTTGTACTAGACTACTCTAATCAATATAAATGCATCTTTGGATGGGGTTCCTGTGGTATTTTATATTTCCGTAAACACTGTTCATACAGAAGCATTCATAGCGATACCACATTCCTGGAACTAATCATAACTCGAGGATCGATGAAGAATCTGAGTCTTTCACCTACTTTAGTGAAACACCACGCACCATGTTACCAACTCAATGTGTTCTCAACATCTTACTCAGCATCCTTTCCAAACCATATTTCCCCACCCGTCGTAAATTTCACTCTCATCTCGGTCTCTTTGGTGCTAAACTTTCACCCGAATTGAGAAGTAAGAAAAACGAGAAGATGAAAAGATCACGTCCAATATCTTTCCCGAGCATCTCAAGAGCATTGATAGTGGGCTGGGTGTCTCCGGGGAATGGAAAATCCTTCGCCAGACTGGTAGACAAAGAATCCGCTACCTACGTCAGAGCGGTTCGTGGCACCGTCTGCGTCACGCTGGCGTTGTCGCATCACCCCGATTTGTGGCCCTTGGCACGAGGCATCGTAACAGCCCACTTTTCCATCCAATGTGGAAACCTACCAGCCACTGCGAAAGGGCAAGGGAAATGCACGGAAACGGTGCGTGGTAGGGTGGAGGAGAAGGAAGATGGTACGACTGGGAAACGGCATAGCAAACTCCAGTTCGCGGGTTATAAACATATAAAAATACATAATCAAGCGTTCAGTGTGGTACGATCGGTTCGCCCGAGTGGACGCAAACTACAACACGGTCCGGTCTTGGGACTGCTCGTCGCTGTGGAAGCAAAAACCGCGCGTGGAAAGTGTGTTCGCCCCCTCTCTACTCTCTCCCATTAACCTTCTGCCGCCCCTAGAGGAGGCATCTTTTGCCTGGCTGCACGTAGTAAGTGGTGTGAATTTTCCCTCCCGCTTAATTCTATAGCAAAAGTAAAAAAACAAACAAACAAACAAACAAATAAGTATTCACCAACACCTGCCCCAACCTCCGAGAGTAGGCCGGCGTGAAAGTGTATCTAGGTCTCGATGAGATTGCTAACTTCATACTGCTTTAGCAGGTTGTCGGATTGCGGTGATACACGACGTTGCGAATGTACGCACGGTGATGCTGTGCTTTTTCTTGACCCTAAGTGCAGTTGGACAACGCTTATCAATATATGAGTACTGATGGTTGAGTAAATCCCATCCTGGTACATTAGTGAACACATCACAGTGCCATAAAAAAAAGTTGTGCTTTCATTCTTATCTCGCAGTGCCAATTTATTGCCCTAACATTCCCGCCATTTGTTTAGGTCAATCCACAGTCTAGGTCTGGTTGGTCAATTCGTTTGGTATCGACCTTTGCCTGTGCTGGAGCGATAGTCTTGACCTTAACCGAGACCTCGACATCTTGCAAGCGTTTAAAAACATAAAACGGCAAGGTAACAAAGACGCAGCAAGCAAGGTTTTAGAGGACTGGCCTGTCGGCGGACCCAGTGGCAGCAATAAGAAAACAGGTTCCTGACTTCTGCTCGCTAAACAGCGAAAATCCCACAAACCAAACAATACCCCCACGACAAGTCAGATGGCTACTTCTTCAATCAAACTCATACAGGTTCAACCGACTTCAACATCGCGTTGAAGTAAAAGGGCGACACGCGGCGACGGAGTGTGAGGCAGTGGAAACCAGTGTGGTGGTGATGTCGGAATGGGGTACGGAGTTGCATACATTCCAACGCTTCTTTGGGAGCGACCTGTTTGTGTGTGATGTGCTCAAGGTGTTGTGATTCACATGGTTTCCCGTCCCGCGCTGGTTCAGGTGAATGAAATGCGTGCCAAATTGCCGCTCCCTTTCTCCAACGCCCTTGCCTAATCCATCCACCCTCATTGTGCTGATGGGATTGGGTGCGAATGGAAGAAAAAGAAACCCCTGTGAGAGGTCTCGGCAAACAACAGTTATACTGTTGACTTTTCTTCTCAACTCTCCAACACTTCTGGCGCTCGTCTTCGGCGAATCATTTCTTGAAGCGACCCGCTGGCACTGTACGCACCTTTCCACTGCCCAGACGCGGTTACACGCGGTGGTGGCGATGGTGGTTCCGTCAGAATCAAGGGGAAAACCCGTTAGCTGCATGGAGTCGTCGCGTGCCTGCCTATCTGCCATCCACAACCTTCCGCATCGGTTTGAGCTGGAACGAGTTCAAACTGCGGCGTGTAACAGTATCTTGCCCTGCGTGCTGCGGCTGCCATGTCCTCCTTTTATCCTTTAGCGGCGATTTACAACCGTGGACATCCGTGGTCGTGATCGTGCCGCAGAAAATGAGGCCGATTATAATAGAGCGGTTTGGGCGAGGTAGGCCCGCCTCTGCCAAGCTGGTTGGAAGTTATGTTATTATTTGAATACAAGCGCCTCGTTTTTCTCTGTACACTCTGCGCCCACACGTACAGGAAGGTGCGCGTCTCGTTTAGTGGTGGATTGGGCTAGCATATCAATGGGATTGCTGTACCGTGTCGAGATTTTAGCTCCAAAGTGCGTTTGTTTATTTTTCCCCACGTTTTCATTTCTATGATTTGCTTCATGCGGTCATTAGTGTCTACGAAGAGCTCTAAAGTACAATTAACCACATTGGGGATGGAATATGGAGCACATATGTGCGACTATTAGATTGTCTTACAATTAAATTGCACATATGTGTGACGTTAGACTGGTTAATTCCTTCCTTGCACTGACGCTGTTTTTCTCTTCCAATATTTGGTGCTCTGCGGGATGTGTGTTTGGCGCAGAAATCAACACAACGCATCGCTCAAGTTCTCGCAGAAACGTCCCGTAACGTCGGTCAGAATGCAGCTCCGCTCTCTGGCAGCACTGCTGGTGGTTTGGTGCATCGCGGTGCCAACGTTTGCCGACCAGCGCAACTTCGAACCGAGCAGTGATCCGGCCTTGTACGCACTGGATCGTGGGGCCGGCAACGATGGCCACCTGTACACGTTTGACAATCTGTCCGTCGCGCAGGATCCGCGTGCATATCGGCCGGACGTTGGTGCGCTCGATTTCGTTTACCACAACCACGACGAGATGACGCGCTATCTGCGTGCGACTACCGCTCGCTATCCGAACCTGACTGCATTGTACTCGATCGGCAAGTCGGCACAGGGACGGGATCTGTGGGTGCTGGTAGTGTCTGCATCGCCCTACGAACACATGCTCGGCAAACCGGACGTCAAGTACATCGGTAACATACACGGCAATGAGGCGGTCGGGCGGGAGCTACTGCTCCATCTGATCCAGTACCTGGTGTCGAGCTATGGGTCTGATCCATACATCAAATGGCTGCTGGACAATACGCGCATACATATTCTGCCCTCGCTTAACCCCGATGGGTACGCCGCATCGAAGGAAGGCACGTGCGACGGCGGTCAGGGACGGTACAATTCACGCGGCTTCGACCTAAACCGCAACTTCCCGGACTACTTCAAGCAGAACAACAAACGATCCCAGCCAGAAACGGAAGCCGTCAAGGATTGGATCTCAAAGATACAGTTTGTGCTGAGTGGATCGCTGCATGGTGGAGCGCTGGTCGTGAGCTACCCCTACGACAACACACCTAATGCCAGTAGGTATCCTTGCTAGCGTCACATCCTTACGTCCCTAGTCCTCTCTCACATTTGCTAACAAATCATTCCATCTACAAAACCATGCACCTATTCTGGATGGTTTGTTGCACCTCTACTAACATCACGCTCTCCGTAACATCAGAAATCTGTCGTTCTTCGTCTACATGCGCCGGTGAGCTAGCACGTGGTGGTTTCGTAGTAGCTTTAAAGGCAGGGCGCGGTACCTACTATCCGCCCATTCGTTCAAACAGCGGATATTCTAATTTTCTTCTCTGCTCTTCCATCTACATGACTCCCGTTAAGCTCAGTCTTCCACAGCTACCAGTCGCAACCGTCGTTGACACCGGACGACGACGTGTTCAAACATCTATCTCTGACGTACGCGAATAACCATGGTAAGATGTCGCGCGGCGTAGCATGCAAAACCGCCTCACCCTCGTTCGAGAATGGCATCACGAACGGTGCCGCCTGGTACCCGCTCACCGGCGGTATGCAGGACTTTAACTACGTCTGGCACGGCTGCATGGAAGTTACGCTCGAGGTATCCTGCTGCAAGTTTCCGCCGGCGTATGAGCTGCGGAAGTACTGGGACGACAATCAGATGTCGCTGATCAAGTTCCTGGCCGAGGCGCACCGGGGCGTGCAGGGATTCATAATGGACCCGACCGGCAATCCGGTCGAGCGGGCCCAGCTCAAGATCAAGGGTCGTGACATTGGGTTCACCACCACCAAGTACGGTGAGTTCTGGCGTATTTTGCTGCCGGGCGTGTATAAGCTGGAGGTGTATGCGGACGGATTCGTGCCGAAGGATGTTGACTTCATGATTGTGGAACAGCATCCGACACTGCTGAATGTGACACTACAGCCATCAAAGGTACGTTAGTGCGTTGGTTCGTTGCTTGCTCAGTAGTGGTTACTGCACGTAAAACATGAGTAGTTCTTCCTGCATGCGAAGGAAACTAGATATTTTGAAGCTTAGTTTGCATTACTGTCATTACCTGGTTGATTATACTACTAACCTACAAAGTGGTTTATATGCTAACCTTGGTATCTAATTAACAGCGTACAACGCACACGCTTGCAAAGCAGCTTGCATCCACCACTAACAAACGACCACGGATGAGTAACGCTCGTACAAAGGTGGCAACGTCTACCTCTGCTGCTTCAACTACTGCTGCTACTCTTATTACTTCCACGGCTACTAACACTGATTCTATTCCTACCACTACTACTGGCTCTTTTTCTTCCACCGTAAAGGATGCGGAACACAGCGCCCCGGTTCAGGTTTTCGGTCCGTCGTACGACCGTACGAAAACTTCCACCCCGTCCATTGCCAACAGTGGGTTCGGGCCGAGTACCGACAATCAAGATCGGCTCATTTTCACCTCCTGAGCCACATAACCAACTTATGCTGCGGCTTCGTCCCTTATGCGAGTAAAACGATCGGGAAGGGTAAACAGGTTGTTTTGTACATATATAAGGGAGGCCTGGACAAACGTTACGCAATATTATAACATAGGTTAATGCGGTACAGATGGTACAGCACTCCAACACGTTTAAAGCGTCGCCATGTATCTCCACAGCGTCAAATGTAAGCGCTTGTTAACGAGTTTTTCGAAAAAAAAAGGTTACAGTTATTTAGAATTAAAACAGATACGCACATGTGTCGAAACCGAGGAGCGGTTGCACCTTACTTCCCTTTAATGAATCTGCAGTTATCAAAACTTATCAACAACGTATAGCTGAATTGTTGCACAGTTTCTACGGAGTTCGCATCCAACAAGCAGGACGGCCAGTGCTCATCGTTCGGGCGCAGGTTGCACGTCCCAACCTCTGGGACGCGACGTTTGACGATCCGTCGCCAAACAATGTACATACTTGGGTGTTCTGGTTTTAACTTCCAACTCTTTCTCACACTTTCTTCTCCGGTTTCTTCCGGTGGCTCGGTTTTCACTGTGTTCGAGCAAATTAATGTCCGCCGTATCTTCCCTTCCCAATTGCAACGCAGCGCAATGATGGGTCGCAACATTATCGACCGGCCGCTTCGACCCAATACCGTCCGCAGCAGCAGATACCACCGGCACCGTCGCAAGGTTCCGGTTCCGACGAGGGCATCCTTTCCACGCTTAGCAGCGGTTTCAACAGTTTAGTCAATAACATATTCGGCTAACGTATGATGGACGGATGAGTCTGTCCTACATACTGTTCTTTATCCGCCACAAGGACACTTGTGGTACTGCGGTACTGCGAACATCCGTCCGGTAACTCCGACGCTCCAAATACACGCAACGAGGAAGAAAGCAAGCGGGCTTGTGTGGCAGGTTCGCCGATCGGAATAGGTAATAGACGGGGAGGATGAGAAAGAATGTGAAACATGGTACAATGTTCTGTCTGCAAGATGCAACAATAAATTATCTATTTATTTAATAGCAACTCGTGATGTGTGTGTGTGATATGCTATTGATTGAAATGATTGCACCTTATTGACTAGGTAATATTCTCAGCTGTTTGAATGGTATGGTGAGTTATGTGATATAATGGAGACTTTAGTGTGTACATGAACTAAAGCCAAAACACACACACACACGCACATCATAATAATACTTAACGATGCTGCCTATCGTCGTCAACCTTTTCGGCGCATCCTCTAAATACTCGGTGGCATTGAATAATATACCGGTGCCACCGGTTACAGATAAGTAAACGCTAAACAACACGCGGAAATACGATATATTGAACATCGATAACCACAAGCAAGACACACCGGTCAACCTGTTTTCTGCCTGGACAGAGGGCGGGAAGGGACAGAAGAAGAAGAAGAAGAAAACACACAACGTTCAGTGGTGCAGCTTTTACACGCCACACTTCTCACAGATCGGTTGCTTTTCCTTGTCGGCCCGGAATTTAGCGTCCACACCGATCGGTTCCTTGCACAGCTGGAACGTTTGAGGAGAAGAAAGGCAGAGAAGAATGTTATTTTCTTTTTTTTCAGAAGAAGAGATCAGCAAAAGAGTATCTTGTTGAGCAAACGTTGGTCACAGTAGCGCTATGGAGAAATGGGTTTTCTTTTGGTCGTCCGTGTCCAAGTGGCGACTGCAAGCTATTTAAAGCATCAAGGGACATAAATCTTCTGCCGTTTATAAATAGAACTTTATATCGGACATCGCACCAACCGCAACCACGCAATTTGTTATTGCGCCCACTTCAGTTTAATGTTTACGATGCTCTTATTTTGTCTCTCGTCGCAGCATCTTCAGTTCCATGCGATTGTTTTGTTTTTGCTCAACTCGATGCACCTGGTCGGTACACTTACCTTGCACTTGAAGCATTCCTTGTGCCATTTGCTTTCCAACGCGGACAGCGCTTTCTCGGCGATTGGTTTCTTGCAGCCACCGCACTTCGGTGCGTACAGCCGTTCGTAGTCGGCGGTGCAGTACGGTTTGCCGTTGCGCTCGAAGAACGTCTTGCCGGAGAGCTGCTGCTTGCATGGTCCGCCACAGATGAAGTGCTCCAGGTGCCACGTTTTGCCCATCGCCTTCACCACTTTCTGCGCTTGCCATATATCGAGGGAGCGGGAAGAAATAAGGAATAAAGGTGGAGTCACTAAAATTGGATATCATCATCGAAAGATTTCACCCATCAATAAACGTTCGTTTGTTTGGAATGTGCAAACACCATGTACTGAGAACGATTGCCAAAAAGGCATGTCTTTACACCAACCATTTCCAGCCATCCCTACACCCGCTCTCCAGCTGCCGTACAGATCTGGCAGTGATCTTTGTTTATTCCTTCTGGCATCGGAGCGATATTACGCTTTATCCACGCTAAAAATAACATCTCTCGTTCCACCTCCAAATGATCTCCAAGTAATAAACCCCCCACCCCGAATCACAACGAAAATTTTAGATACGTTCACGGGGATTGTAACCGTGTGCAACTGGCGCGCGTGCTGTTGTTCTAACGCATTCAACAGTCCAGCCTGGGATGATGATGCAGTCCCCGCTCTAAATCAGCGAGTTCCTGCGTAATATCGTACCTCGGTGACCAGCTTGCGGCAGGCGGCACAGATCGCCTGGATCTTGGACTCGAAGCACTTGGAGCACACCGGTAACCCTTCGCTTTCGTGGAATTTATTCTCCGCGATGCGCTTCTTGCACTCCTTGCACGCGAAATGCTCCGGATGCCAGCTCTTGTCCAGTGCCTCCAGCATCTTATCCTTAATTTCTTCCTTGCAACCGAAACAGACGGCGGCCTGAAATGGCAAAGAGCGACGGAAATCGTTGTAACACATTGGATTTTACGTTCCGAGTACTGGGTAACTGATTAGTTTAGACACATTTAAGAATTTTGCACATTAAATCGAATGGGATGGATATTTCTTACTGTCCAGGAAAAACATCACCACCTAACTGTCGCTTGTAAGAAATTGTTGAAATTTCTAAGTCTCCAAGGCTTTATGAGTCGCTTCAATAAATAACTTCTAAGATGTTAATCATTCCAAAACAGTAAAAACGAAAACGCGGTTTAGTATTTTGTTTGATTGAAACTCGGGATTATTTGATTGCTGTGTTGAGATAGTGGAAGTACACGTTGCCATAGTACAGGTATCTTAAAGAGCTATCAATTGCATCTTCTATATCTAAACGCACCATCTTCACTGATTACGGGAGCACAGGTTTTTCTCGTAAAAAAAAGGAACCAAAACAAACGCGTCTGAAGAGACTCCGGTATATACACCTCCAAACTTGCAAACACTGCTTGGTAACGGGGTCAGTAGAACCTGCTCCGAACTTTAACCACTTCACACGGAGATCTGACTGCAACTGGTCTGTGACCACCGGTCGACGACTACACCCGACCCAATGGACTTGGCAGTGCACAAGTAAGACACCGAGAAAGAGGAAAAAAACAAACAAACAAACACAAAACGCACGTGCACACGACACTATCAGGTACGAGTGGCGCACAGCGCGGTTAGCAGTTTTGCGCGCGCGAAATTCGTTTCACACGTCGCGTGGATGTATGTGGGAGGTTTGGCTCGTGGAAAAAAAAAATACTCGTGCATTGTGAGTGGCTAAACATCATCTTTTCCGGCTGCAGGAATGGAATGGTCATGCAGTATACGACACACCATTATTTACTACGCAGCTGGTTTCGATCATCTGCAAACGGAGTGAGAGAGTGGCAGTGCGACAGTCCCCATTTCATTCATGCTCCATTTCGGTACCGGATCTGGAAATGGAAGTAAAACAACTTATTATTACCATGATACATTCCTAGCACGGTTCGTAAGCAACGGGCACAAACATGTTCTATTCGATTCGAAAAAATATATATATCTACATGTGGGTGACATCCCCTCTTAATGGATGATACGTGTGCAAATCGTTTACTTTTCCTACCCGCCGTTCGAGGAATCGGGATCGTTACAGCTGTGTGTTCATTTCTTTCAACCCGAGGGACACTTTTGCCCTCGTTCCGGTTCGTTACCCGTGGCCGTGGTCAAATACCGCAACGGGTTTTGTCCACGTTTCCATACCGACGCGACGCGTTATAATTACCACCTAATGCGGCCGTTAATAAATCTCAAAATAGATGACGTTCGTTAGATACACGTGGATGCTGCTGTGAAGAGTCGCCACCCGCACAATGTCTCGTCGCTGCAGGTTACTTCCTTCGGCTAGTGTGTTGATTAAGTTGGGGAATACAGAGACCCAACGCGTTAGAACTACAGCTGGTTCACCCAAGACGTATCGTTGCACTCTATTTAATGTAGCTAGAGGAGGTGCTATGAAAAACGTGCCAACGATACAGGCACTATTCTAATGTATGCCACCTCTGGTATATTTGTCTGCAGAATGCAATTGGAAGTGCTCATCCCTGAGAAATCGTTAGCAATTATTGTGCTTAGATGTTGCAATTTAGTAGAAGCAAGCTGATATTCACCATGTTGCACTTGGACGATGATGTCATCCCCAGAAAGGAGTAAATTATTTCCGCAAGGATACCGATTGAATTCGGCTGTTAGACATATATTTCCACAATACTACAATTTAATCTTACTCATCATCTTATTTGGTTCTACAACGAGCATAGCTTTTGACCTGTGATACGTGTGTGACTAATAACTGTACTTTGTGACCAAGTACGTTAAGCTAAACTTAGTGGCGTAATAAAATCAGTAAGCGTATTGAACAAAATAATTGTAATCAAACCAACACAAACTGTTCGGAATGATGTATTGACAATGAAAGCCTGCTTAGTTACGCAGGAGAGGAACATTAGATCAGTTCCAGAAGTATGAAAATTTCTAAGTGCGACTAAAGTGAACGAAACATCGTTCGATTGTGCGTTAGCGACCATTTCTGAGAGAGCGAGCCGTAGCTACATCTGTAGTAGGCAATTTAAAATGAATAAATCTGAGCTAAAGAGGCAGAATAGAGTCCGCATTAACTCGTTAATTGCGTCAGAGTTCATTATGGATAACACAACTTGCTAACCGTTGACAGAGCATTTCTTCCTTTCTGGTAAACAATCCGGTTTGGAGCGGTTCGATGGCCGAGGAGACCGAGGCGCCGGTCTTCGAACGGACAGGACTGAGGTTCGAGTCCCATTCGGGCCGTTCCCCCGTACGCAGGACTTGACTATCCTGTTGCGGGTACATTCAAGTAACGGAAGCCAGAAATGGCAGGCCAAGACCTCTTGAGGTTGTAGAGCCAGAGAAGAAGAAGAAGGTAAACAATCCAACAACACCTGGGGATAGCTTTTCCTTCGCTTTTTTTCCACGATTTTGTCAATCGCAAAGCTCCAGAACGCAATATTAGGCCGCACTAACGAACAGCTTCTCAGCAATCAGAATTTTACATGAATTATTCTAATTAAAATAAAATATTACAATCAATAGTGTAAATTAAAATTTAGGTGTAAAATGTAAATCGCTACAAGCGTTCATTTGCTAACGATGGATAAATGGGGACTCTAAGCTGCCTTTTTATCAAATCTTATGAAATTGCGTAGTTCGGACGGTTCAGTCGAGATATGAACTCAAACCGGCTATGTTAGTGAAGAAGGAGGCACGACCAATTCCACCTCCAACTATATTGCAGCGTACATGTCAGAGCTGTCCCCCATCAACCTGTTCAGAACTTTTGCCTGGCCGCCACGGCACGACCTAATGTTAGGTTCACATTACTTTTTGGATTTGTTACGGCCCTGTTAGGGGGAGCTGCTAGCGTATCTTTTTCTTAGCTTAACGAACTATTTAAGGTATGCTTGCCATTCCTGGCCTGCTAGATCTTTTTTTTTCCACGCAGCAAGGCAGTGAAGGAAACAGTGCGAATGGGATTTCGGTATCGAACCTGTAGTGTGGAAGACTGCCACTGTTACCAGTAACGCACTAGACTTCCTCAGTTTCCAGTGTATAGTAGTCGAACAATCCGCGTGTTCACGCGTAAGGCCTGACTCGAGTCATTGTCTGCGAATGTACAGTTCCAAAACGGTCCCGCATTCAAGCAGTTATACAATATTCATAAAATGGATGCTGCCTTGCTTCGCTTATGAGCAAGGTTTCTAATATAGCACTAGTTTTGTGTCTATTACGATTTCAGAATCTAACCCTTGCTGGAGTGGTATAGTTGAACGGATACGTTCACTACCTGTGTTTACGCAGAGGAATAAAGTACATTGTTTTAAAGCCTCTATCTAACATTACTAACACCGTAGTTCGTGCGGTTCCGAGCAATTAACGAGATATGCAATTTACACTTACAAATGTAAACTATGATAAACTTATACTATAAGTTTCACACAAAAAATAATTACAAACTAGAGTTTCTGTACAATTGCAAAATAAGAATCCTAAACATATTAACATACTCCAGAAAAAAATAATTGCAAGCGAAAATAACCAATATAAAAACGTTGCGACACGACGTTCAGCTTTCTACGTCCTGTAAGAAAAACAATACGTGATGTTTTGTTAGTAGATTCAGGTGATCTCATATGTCCGCTGTGTACGTGTTTCGTCCTATATATACACACACACGCACACACGCACATACCGTTGGGTCGCAGTCTGCACAATGCCACGAATAGCCACGCCGTTTGGGTGTCTTTTTCAGCGGTGGTTCCAAACAACCGAAGTGATAACTTTTTTGGCATTCATCGCACCTAAACAGTGAATTACGCATACATATTGGTACATGTGAGTAAATAATACAAATTCGCATTCACACGATTATAAGAGTATCGCTCCGCTCGCTGCGAAACCTGCTAGATTGTATGTTGGTTTGACAGCGCCCGTTTGGTTTACGAGCGCTGGCAACACACACACGCAACCCGGCAGCTAATTACCGTGAGGAGAAAATACACTGACAACCGATACGCTGATACCGATACGTACTGCACTATGTTAGCTGAGGTACCCGCACCCTGACACACGTCACAAATGCATTCATCGTTTGCGCTGCTACCGACCGACGAACCGATGCTGGTGGTGCTGGACGCGTTTAAGCGGTTGCCAACATCCCGCTTCATACGCGCCCGTGGTCCCTGAGTGGTTGGTTCGGTGCCGTTAAACTGGGCCGGCTGCGGTACGGGCAACATTTGGTTCATCTGTACCATTAGCTGGTTCTGTACGACAAAAAAAAAAAAAACAATAAACGAATTAAAGGCTCAGTAAATGGGAAAACAAACTAATCTTACCGCCTGCGATGAACTATCTGCGGCACCAGATACGAGCTGTGGAACAGCCGTTGCGAATTTTTCTGTTCGTTCGGTAGGCACGTAGAATATTTGTGTCGTGCGTGTATTGGATCCGTCCAGTACGGATTTAATCTAAAAAAAAAGGCAAAACAAAACAACATACATCAATTTTACTGAAACAACTTTATACTTTCTGTTTTATGGCTTAAAAGCCTCATGCTATGATCATGGTCATGTTGACCGCACAATTGCTTACAAGACTTGTTGATAACTCGACTTATTATGGACTAATTATTCAACTTCGTCTAGTAAGCCTTTGTATGGCTGGCATGACCTAACAGGTTGTAAATCAAGAAAAGTAATACTTATTGATAGCATGTATTACCTATGGAGCTAGAAAGCTATTACCTTAATTTTGATGCGCGGCCGGCTATCGCCGTACTCCGGCATCGGGTAGTCGAGATCTGGATGGTCGACCGTTTCGTAGGCATGGTTCTTTCGCTTTCTTTTTCGTTTGTGATCCTTGGATATAATGCGCTCCGTGTTTGGCGATCGGTTACGATGCTTTTCCTTTCGCCTTTTGCTGTGCTTGTGATGCGTTGTCGATGACGATCCTGTATCGACCGTCATGGAAGCTAATGATGTTGTTCCGGGTCCGACAGCTGCTACTGCTTCCGAGGAACCTACTGCGGGCATAGCCTCATCGGTCACCGTTATACTACCATCCGCTGGTGCCGGTTTGTGTGGTGGCCCGAGCGACGGGACTGGCGCTGTTGTCGATTCCACTTTATCCGCCTTGCTTTCTTGCTGTCGCTCATCCGATGTGTCTAGCTCGGAAAGGGTAGAGTCGAGCAACGAATACTTACTGCTCTGTTCATCACTTTGCTCCTCCTTAGCGCTGGAGAGTTTGAGATCGTTCTTCATGGGTTCGTTTGCGAGGGTCGACAGTAGCTGTGCAGACTCACCACCCGGACCCGATGGATCTATCGATTTCTTCTTCCGACCACGTTTACCAGGCGTCTTTACAGGCGATTCCACTTCGTTCGTACTTTCAGCTGCCGGTGGTCGGTTGGGCTCTTGCTTAATATCAGCTAAACCGGCCAATACAGGCTCCACGGATGTAAGAGCTTTCACCGTCTTTCGGGCACCGCATCCAGCTCCATCCACTTGAGTTGCCGGTAATTGTTCGGCGAAGGAAAAATCGTACGGAACAATCGTACCATCCTTCGAGTATCGGGTGCGGGACTTTCGCGGCATCTTCGGTATGATGATGCTCTCCGGATTGGAATCGTCGGATTTGTCACATTCGGAGCACTGCCAACCGTACAGCTTAGACTTTTTCGGGTGCCGCGTTAGCGGTGGATTCAAACAGCCAAGATGGTAGTGCAGGTGGCAGGTGTCGCATTTGGCCAACAGATGCTGATCGTTGCAACGCTTGCAGATGCCACACTCATTCAGCAGTTCTTCGCTGTTCTGTTTGCATTGGGTGCTCAGGATGCGACCGGTATCGTCCCGTTTGCCCGGCACCATAAGATTTTGCAACGGGAAGCCGACGCCCATCTTCAATGCCGCCGCCGTCGGTACTGACATCGTGCGGGCGGGCGGCGTCACGCTTAAGGACGTGTTGATCAGAACGTTCTGATGCGTTTTAGCGTACGGAGCGGCGCCAACGACTGGCGGTTTGCCAACTTGGTCTACCGGTACGAGAGGTTTGTTTGGACAGAGCGCATTAATGTGGTTGTATATTTTTGTTATGCTCTCTTTGTACAGTTCGTTCGCTTTCAGGGCTTCTTGATTCTTTGTCACACTGCGATCATACTTGATGCGAAGCTGTTGCTGTTTCCCCAGCAGATGTTTGTTCATTACGATCTGTTCTTGGAGGTTTTTCTTCATATCCACCAATCGGATTGCACGGTCCAGATAGTAGCCGATGAATTCGACGCTAAATGCTGGCGGAATGTGCCACTTCTTTCTCACATCGCTCAGCGAAGCAATCTGAGCTTCCTGTAATTCTATGGCCGCCATATCCAACCCCATCAGCTCCGCTTTGTAGAGCATCTTCTTACACGCCGTCGCGCTGGTAATCAGCAGACGAGGCATCTTCTGCGTTGGAACCCAGGGTGGGTTTTTGGTCTCCTTGTTTGTAACATACCGTCTACGGTGCTTGGTAAGTTTCCGCTCGATACGCAGCTGCTCCGGGGTAGGTTTTAGCTTCTTCCGCGACTCTTCCTCCATTTGGCGGTGAACTGCCTTCATCTTGATCGCGTTATAGTTACGCTTCCGGTGTTTGATCAGCGATTTATCTGAATGAATCTTACAGTGCGCATAGAATGGATCGGCCTGATCCGCTTCCTCCGAGTGGGCTTCGGATAGCAGTCCGTAGTATTGGGCACAGGTCACGTGAAAGTACGTCTTACACATACCCGCGTCGCACCCGATGCAGACGCCGGTACGCGCGAGCCGAGCATCCTCGCACAGACTGCACGTCTTGGCACCCCACTTGTTGTATGGCATCTCAAACAGCGTGACTGACGATAGCTGATCGACCTCGCCGAACGCAACACCTGGTACGTACAGTGCACACACCAAATGTACCCACTTACCGACGTCTGTCTCCTTGAAGATCCCACCCTTGTTGGGGCAGAGCTCGCAGTCTGGGTTTTCTACGCCGGCCTTGCACGCATCGCAGAACCACGGTTCGGTGGAGCAGGACGAGATCGTACTACTAACACTGGTACATTCGCTTACTCCATAGCATCCCTCGTGCACCGTTACACCGCAACCGTCACACTCCACGATCTCATTCTGATCATCACTTCGATCACCCAGACACGCACAACAGATCGATTTCATGAGCAGCTTCTGAATCGCAGCATCCTTTTCGCTCGTTATCTTGGCAACCGCGATCGGAACACTTTGTGCATGCACCTCGCCACCGCTTCCAAATTCGATGGCATTTTCCTCTTCCTCCTCCTCTTCGTTTCCAGTATCGTTAGCATCCTGTTCAGCGGGTTTACGGTTGGCGCCGTTTTGTGAGTTGAGATGTTGCAGCGGTTGATTGGTATGATCCTGATCGTCCTCATCACCATCATCGGCGGCATCGTCATCATCATCATCATCATCATCATCATCATCGTCGTCGTCGTCGTCATCGTCATCATCGTCGTCATCGTCGTCTCCATCGTCGTTGTCGTCTTTTGATCCTAGCGAGCAATCATCACTTTCATCGTCATGATCC
>KI422707.1:43104-54479 GCA_000473375.1 Anopheles culicifacies | reverse complement strand
TAACATATCAACGGCACGAAACACTTGTGAATTCGGTCACAAAAGTCGTCTACTCACCGTAAAAGTATTCGTCAGTCATATTTGTGTGCGGGTAGTTAACTTTTTCCGGATTTTCTTCAGGAAAGCAAATGGATGCGCGACTCTCACCACGTTTGGAACTTGCAAGAGAATGAAATAAAAACATATCCGTTTTGCCCAAGTTAAACAGAATGCTGGTGGGCCTACTTGTCAAAGTTCGGCCGAGGTGAAGATTCATCGGTAAGCTTCGGACTGCAATAATGGCTAACTGTCATTATGCCAGTTTCAAACTTTAGAAAACCTTGCCAAAAATTTAATAATTTTTCTCACATTTTGCCAGATTACAGAGCTCTTTTGTTATTTTGTGAACTTATATTCTTCTATTTTTGACGACATCTCATGGGTGTGTGAGCTAATGCGACAGTCTTTAGTATTTGCATCTTTAAACAGTAGCACAACACATTAACACAAAGACACATTATTTTGCAAAATTTGATTTATTCAGCATTATCGACGAGGAAACATTTTCCTTCCATACTGACTGGTTAATACAACCCTTCGAAATAATGTTTATCCGCTGCGTGAATACGTTCCAGCACTTCATCGATTTTTGTGTCGGGGAAGCGCTCAACCCACGATTGAATATAACCGGCAAAGTTGGCTTCATACGTTTTCAGCACCACCTTACCCGTATCAGCATCGATATCGGTGTTCGATTGAAGGAAGATCATTCTTGGCTTCTTGTGCAGCAGCACAATATCGCGCCACTTGGCCCATGGATGTTTCCCGCCTTCTGACACCTCCGAGTAATGGTTATACATCTCGGTTGCGGCCGTTACATTGCCGGTAGATTTGTAGAACTGTAGCTTCAACAAAAACTTCCTTATCGCTTCCTTTCCTACCGTTTCTATCTTACTGCGATCAAACTTGAGCAGCAGATTTTTGCCCTCTTCAGTCTCCTGCACATTGACCAAACCCTCACCCGCCTCCAGCAACACTTTCATGATTACAAACCGAGCCTGATAATGTGCCTGCAGCCATGATTTCTGCGCCGGATTATACAGCTCCATCGCTACTCCGACTCCGCCCCAGACAAGCAACAACCAGTTGACGTAGATGATGTTTTCCACCTCCTGTTCGTCGGTGTGCCCAAATATCTTCAGTACATCTCGATTCAGGCTTAGGTACAACCCTACTGCCTCGGCACGGCACTCCTCGTACGAAGATCCGAGCGATTTAAATTTTGAATCATACGTTTCACCTGGTTCGTACCAACAGCCGACTGGTTCTCCGGTGAGCGGATTCTTCAACTTCGCCATATCAAAGTTATACTCGCCTGCTTCGTCGATACGCAACAACTTTCCGCTACCATGACCCAGCAACTCATGCAGACCTACTTGCACCTCAAAAGCAGCCGCCTTGTACTTCTTCATCAACGATTGATCCTCTTCGGAAAGGAAAGGAATTGAGTCAGTCTTGTTCGTGTTGGCGAGCACGTTTCCAAGGGATACGTTTTTAAACCCTTCGTCTTGACGGATCTCATCATCTGAAAACAAAACAAGAATTCCATTCCGTTAACACTGCACTTTCGTGTATGCTTATCGATGTTTACGGCAAGTTTGGCATGCTTACAGTTTGGAATGTTAATGCCACACGGTACGCCTGACCCGGCAAATGTCAATATGTCTAGTGAAGTGAAGTCTGGTTTTAGGTAGGAGTCTTTTTCATAATCCTTCCCCCAAGGCAGTAGTTCAATAAAGTTTTCAGCATTTGACACCAATGTGCCAAATTTGGCCGACATTTCCTTGTTCACCATGGCCACGAAACCTTCAAATTCTCCCCGCTGTCCTACTGGATCTCTGTACGTTTCAATGAATCCAATGTACGTTTCAATTACTGGCCCCTTATCCTTGATCCAGTACCTCGATCCGGTCTTGTGAGCGTCCAAACTACCCTGGCGGAAACTCTCTACATACGACTCAATCATGTGCTGCTGGTTCTCATTGGCACAGTGCTTCTTGGCTTCTTCTAGCGAGTCAGCTACCATCTGCATTAACTCTTTATAATCGCCCCGCGTTATCTTGAAAATGCAGCCCTTGTACTCTTCGGGTTCACGTGTAAGCCCTTTTTTGTCACCTTCTTCGCTAGACGCAAGCTTCACATCGTACACAGTTTTGCCATTTTCGACGCTTTTGAATGTACGACAAATGTACGCTTCAAACTTGTGCTCCTTCATCCATTCGCTTATCAGCTCCGTGTCATCGTGCGTGACGTTGCTTGAGAAGTAGGTTGTAACACCTGCATCACACAGACCCAGAGTCTTCATACGATCCGTCAACAGAAAGATGGGGACCTTGGTGGATTCCCACAGAGAATCGATTACGCTAGCATTCGCTTTGTGAGCGGCAGAGCACTTGACGATAGCTTCGAATTTATCCACGTCCAGGTTTGGCACAATCTTGCTATCGCCCATACCCTTGTAGTTGCCAGCATTCGCCAGAAATCCACAGGTATACACAAGAAATGCCTGGTAAATGCAAACAACATTCATGTTTATAATTTTGCGATAAGATAAATACTGTGTAAGGGTCGTTATACAGCCAGACGTAAATACATGGCTGTAAAGCAATTACTTACGGTAAATTCATCTTCCGACACGCCAGCTGCAATTGCAGATTTCTTCAAATCTTCTACAGGTTCGGCTAGAAATACTCGATGAAGCAAAGAGAAAATGAGAGGTGATTCTGGGCTTGACTGCACCAGAGCGACTAATCCGCCGGTCCAAGATGCCTATAAACAAGAAAGAACAGAACATGATAAGCATATAAAAACAAACGGAGACTTCAAATCACATAACCCCAAAAAGATCACGACACATACCTTGCTGAAGAAATGAGCATACAGCTTTTCCTTTTCGGTCAAATTATTAAAGGCCGTGGCACATTCAAGTTCGACGATCGGTTGCGTGTTGGGCAGGACAAACTGAGCTTTATCAGACATCTTGTATTCCTATAAAACAATCTCTTTTCACCTGACTGTAACAACGTATTTTGCAGTGGGTTTGAAGTACGAATAGTACGCAAAATTAAACTGAAATGAAAACCGACAAAATTGTCCGGCAATTCTGCAATCTATGCCACACAACGATTTTTCTCAGAAACAGCCACAGAAATGATGAGTTTTATTTTTCTATTTTGACAGTTTTGGACCCGTCAGTACCCAGGCGGCAAAAAGTAGTCCAAAGAACGAGCTGTATCATTTAGAACATATGATTGGCGAGTTGAGAAACGATGTTCATGTTCACAGTTGAGATAACCGTGATCAAAGCGCGATCACTTTCGAAAGGGACATTTACATTCCTGAATTGTGATGATGAACGAGTTAAAACAAAAATTTTCCTTAAGTTGTTAGTTGTGGAGTTATTTTCCTTAAGTTGTGTTTTAAAATCTGAAAAATGTGTTTCCTTACCAATCAGGTCCACAAATCCTACAGCAGCTTGTTCTGGGTCGGAAGTTGTGTTAAAAATGTAAAAACAAATGGCTCAGATTCAGAGACAATTAACATAAAACAGTCATTCTAGTAGAACAGTGCCATAGCCGATTGCGTTACCTGGCGCTAAACGGCAGGACCGATGTTTATCATCTGGATAGTTCCCTCGTAGTGAAGACTGACTACCCAACTTCTTCTTCTTCTTCTCTGGCTCTACAACCTCGAGAGGTCTTAGCCTGCCATTTCTGGCTTCCGTGACTTGAAGTACCCGCAACAGGATAGTCAGTCCTGCGTACGGGGGAACGGCCCGAATGGGATTCGAACCTCGGTCCTGTCCGCTAGAAGACCAGCGCCTCGGTGTCCTCGACTACCCAACTACACGGTATTAATAATTGTTTGGTAGGCATGACCGAGTAATTCGTTACGCCAAACAAGGAGAGCTACAACAACAACAATTCCAGTGCATTGACATTTCTTGCATCTTTTGTAACTTGGGTACTATAAACTTCGGCTGTGGATTTGACACGTCAAAATTTTGAAACGGGCAAACAGCGTTCGCGCGCTTTTGAGTTTTGTTTTCATTCCATATCGGCATGTCGATGAAATTTTGTTCGTGAGCTAAAAACGTGAATAACGGTGGAAAATGGTGTCAATCGAAACAATTCGGGAACAGTTTGATGAACTGGGTATAGAACCATCAGATGAAGTTGTAAACAAATGTAAGTCATGTGGAACACTCGCTTGAAATGAAAGAAAAACAATGCAGGTGTTGATGCGCTCTTCGATGTTTATCTCTTTGAATTAAAGCTCTACTCTTCTTTTTTTCTATCGTTGTAGGTATTGAAATTTGTATGAACAACGATATCACCGATCCGATAGAGTTTGTTGAACAATGGATGGCGTACAGTGTGTCGAAATTGAGTGGTGCCGAACCAACGGTTGCCTATCTAAACGAAATGGAAGCACACGAGTACACAAGCAAGGCGCGAAAAGCAACAAAGATATCTACCATTGCTGCAGCTGCCGGGAACATCGGTGCATCTCCACGGATGGATTCTAAAATGTCCAAAATAACGACTTACCGCAACGTGGATTCTGTTGAGCAAGATGTGCTGGAAATGTATGGCTGCATTACTCCGAAGGTTAGTTACATTGATCCGTAGGCTATATACATTTCTAAGGATCAAATAATTATGAATCATATTATAAAACATATGTACATATGTACACATGTCCTTTGTTACGTTGTTTGGAGGCCTAAGCGTAATGGGAATTTACATTACTTTCGAATCGTGTAAAGAACAACCTGGAAGGTAGAAGGTGGATTACAATCGTCTCCGATCTTCGGGGCCCCCCTGACACCGTCAACTGTACTGACCCACATTTCACTGACCCCATAATCAGTGTGTAGGGTGTGGAATTGTTGTTTAGAAGTAATCAACTGCTTTGAGTTTAAAGATGACGAGATCTAAGCGTATTTCTACGCCGTTCATAGTGTTATCCGCCACTGTTCATTTGACAAAGCTTGATCGTGCATTACACAGAATTTAACTACCATGATTTGAAAACATCCCAAAGTGTCTATGTTTTACGAAACAAAAATATTGCCATATCCCATCCGGACCATTTTCCAGCTCGCAGGACTAACTGTCCTGCTACGTTTAAGATGGAAAGCCAAAGATTGGTTTTACTTCATGAAAAACGACCAAGCATGCATGTATTACTAAATAAATTTTCCGGTACTGGATCTGTACTATGGAGAATTGCCATCGGCTGAATGATTAACTGTGAATGTAGTATTGCAAAATGTTAAGAATATGAATATTTTCTTTTCCGAGCTATAACATGAAAGCGTTACAAAGAAACAAGAGCATGAATGGGGTCATCGATCCCGTGTTTAAATCACCACCATACTATACGTAGCTTTAAAAATGCTGCTGTGCTGATGGAGTTACCAGTATGAAAGCATCAGTGTGCATCGATGGAAGTTGGAACATAGTAAACAGAAAGAAGAAAGATCATTAGGATGGAAGAACCAAAACAAAGAACCACCTCTTCCACCTTCGTTCCAGTGGTATCCAACCTGATGGCATATCACAATTTAAGTACGAATCGCAGTTGCCTTCGTTTGTTCATACCATCCCCATGCCATACACTAACGGGAGAGCTCTCGCAGAAGGCATAAAACGCGCGTGATGGAAAAGATGCCCATACGCCAGAATTGCACCCATTTCCCAGCTCAACTCAACACCCCAACAGTCCCATGACACAATACAGTCAGAGAGGCAACACTTCCCATCGTGCGGTCTACCGAGGGCAATGTGTACCATGGTATCCGCCAAGTCCAAACTACATCAGCATCGTATCTTTATTGTTCGTAAAATATGATCGTTCTCTGGTAGTCAATACAACCACCTTGGTCGAGGTTTACAACAAACATTCTCTTCGGTACGCACTCGGAGGTATAGGCGAGCATGAGGGTTTGTAGACAATTTTCTGCTAGATCCCCGCTTTAACCAACGGTGTATGACGAAGACACAAATGCGACGTGAAAAACAGGGGAAAAAGCAACACTGCAGCACTAGCTCAAATTGAACTGGATGGAAAAGCCATGCAAATTATTTGACCGGAAAGTTAGATGACCCTTAGCGTGCACCGAAGAATATCTCGTTCCCCTTCGCACGTTTGCCGGTCAAGTCGTGGTAGAGATATACAGGTATGTTTCGCTTTTGCATTAAGATTTCTTTTTATCTTGCATTACAATTTTCCATTATTTCAATAATACAACTGTTAGGGTCGGTAATTCCTTCCATGCTTGGTTGTTTTTCGTAGAAATTGTTACAATCCTAACTACGCAGTGAAATGTGTTGAACGGTTGTCTCGTTTTTCTTTTCCATTAACGTTTCCGACACGCGTTGTGCAAAGCCATTTAAACTGTTGTGAGACATTTTTTCTACAAATGATTGTAACACTGCATTGGCATGTAATAACCTATTCTTTATTTTAGATTTATCAACGCGGTATGATTTACTAGGTCCGCTGAATCCGTTTGAAGATCCTGGGTTCAAGGGGTTCGTCGCCGTAACAATATTGAACTCTTTTGTTATATTATTGATTTGTGATATGTGTGGCGGCTTGTTGTTTTGAACTTTTTATTAATTGAATTCTTATTGAACAAAATTTAAATTAATCTCAAACAACATTTGCTTTCACCGTCTCGTATCTTGCACTCCTAGGGAAGGCTTATGTAAAAAAAGTGTAAAAAGTCGTTGGAGTACAGCGTCTCTAATCGTAGGCCACAAGCAGTTATTAGAGGCCATTTCGTTTCCTTTTGTCTCGCTCACTCGTTGGTTTCTTGGGTTCAATCTCCTTCACTCGTATACATCGATCCGGTTGCAATTCCGCCCGAAGATTTTGGCATCGTTTCATCCGTCCGTTCTCACGCCTTGCCTAGAGTGTGTCTTGGATTTCTGTCTACTTGCGCATACCACTACCACTACACCGGATCGTTCAGTATGCTTCTCGACTCTCCTACCTTCCTACCGACGAAACTTTCCTTCCAATCGGTAATCGTTGGTTCCTTTGCGTCCTCTTGCAGACTGCGAATATCTTACGACACAGCAAAGTCAGTCCTCTCGATGGTGGTACCTACGGGAGGAAGAATCACCTCTCGAGCCTATCTTTTTTCCATCTTTCTTCCCCACCGACTGTAGAACCTGTTGTACTATAGCGCAACAAAAAGTGACCTCGCTCGCACACACCATCATCGAATCCCGCATCATAACGACTTACATGCCCTTAGCTTTTAAGGGACGCACTGTGGTGGTGTGTTCTTTTCTGCTTTCCAAAGCGCGATCGCCACAAGCTCTCCAATACAAAATAAACTTTTTGGTCAGCTCTGGGCCTGTAGCCCTTCATGGTGCTTGTGTGGTGATTAAGCCGGGAAGTAAAAAACGTGTGCAAACTGTTTCATACTCCCGTTCACGTTGCGTTCTGTAAACCGCCGCCGGAAAGACAGTGTTCCCTCTCTACCTTTTGAATTGCCTTGCTTTAGTGATTTCTGTTGCCATTTCGAATCATTTACCGATGCTGCGATTCATGCATACATACACACACTCATACGCTTATAGAAACATGCACACTGGTACAGTATGATCACTGTCTCACGATCTGCTCCTATCATTAAGATTTTGTTTCCAAAATTGCGCTTATTTCTGTTAGGTGTAAAAAAGCAAGATTAGTTTGGCTTAAAAGACGCCTCTCGGTCAAAGTTTGGTGATCTGACAAACTTGCGATAACACAACCTTTCACATACTCATAATAGTGTCTAATCAAGAAAATGTTAGTTTATCTTTCTTAAATGTTCGAATAAAATAATTTTTAAGCTGTATTCCAGTACAATTTTATCAAACATTTTCCTATCAGAGAACATAAATAGACAGCGTAAATATTTTAGCAACACTATTATAGCTTGCATAACTATGAACTCTGCTTTCATAATTTTGTTTCTTCCCTTTGAACGGCTTAGTATAGGCAAGCCTTACGCTTTTCTTTCGCTTGCGTTTTTTTTTTTCGTTCACGCGAGCCATCTCGAAAGCTTCAACACTACTGCTACCATTTCGTGGTCAAGAAAAATTAAAGGATCGGTTATGTTAGTGAGAAAGGTTCGCGAGAAGCGGTTATGTTCTTCCTCCCAAGGGAATCAACAGCAGCAGCAAAGGGTCAACGTCGTCGAGGTCGTCAGCATCAGCACAACCCTCTCTCCAGGACGTGCTCTGCTTCGCTTCGCTCGAGGCGACCGAACAGACTTGTTTTGGTTGTTACTTTCCGTCCATTTGTCTCGGAGGTTTGTGGTTCTTTCATTTCACTTATGTGTATGTTCGCTTCGAATAAATCGAATAGCTGCTTTCTGTACGCTGTGTACGTGAACCGTACAGTGTAATTCTACCGCTCATATCTTGTCTTGTATCGCGTTGAAAACGTTCAGGCCGACTTGTTACAGTTGAAAATAGAGGCAATTTCTGTTGTACGCTTCTCTCCTTCTACGTTTGTGGCGTAATTATTTGTTACTGTAATTTGCGTACATGGCCACTTCCTGCGTTTGGTTACTCCGTAGTAACTGCGCTCGGAAAATTGTATAAGAAATCTTTCTACATTTTTTTTGTTTAATTTCACCTCATAATTCGTCATTCAATAACAATGACGATCGTTCTTAGCAGATCGTCTGGTTAGAATAAACATTTAAATGGTTTTGCATTACGTTCGTTTTCTCTTTTGGGCGTGCTGCAAAAAGGTAGCTGCGGTTTAATTTTTCGCTTACTAGATGGACATTCATAACCTGACAAAACAACTCTGAGGAGTGATCATATTTCTAGTTACAAAACATCCGTAGCAACCCTTTTCCGAATCAAACACAGCTGCTATTGCGGCCATATGTGTATGTGTGTCCTCTGTTCTATTCCCTTTTGTACCAAATATCCTGTTTTCGTGAGCTGAAGACTGGTTACATTTTGAAAACCAGAGAACACCTGAGCTCATAACGAACGAAATCTCGGCAACCGATTGCTCCCTAATCCTCAAGAAAACGGACAACAGCTTAGGCTAGGGGCTGTTTTTATAAAACACACTGTATTGGTGATGCGAACCCGTACCTGTTCCCGGCAGTAAAAGTGTATTGGTGGTTCCGACGATTCCGGAGGTTGATCTTTATATTCGCTCTCTTCAGAAATGGACGCTACGATTCATCATCTAATGGAAGTATCCATCATCCGGCCACAAAGTGGCTACAACAGCGCAGTATGAATAAAGCTGTATACAAAAACACAATGTATCTGGCAAAGGCGAATCGTTGGGAAAAACATGACAATTTCATAGTATGTGTAGAATTGTAGTCGGGAAATCGTTACCATCACCTTTGTCATTCTTCCAGTCAGAATTAATATGCATTTAATATTTTAACTGTAGACCGGGTTGTGGTGATAGCGGTGCCGGTCTTCACACGCCAGGACCGAGAATCGAATCCCATCCGGACCATTTACCCGCACGCAAGACTGACTGTCCTATTGCGGGTGAATTGAAATCACGGAAAACTAGAACCCGTATTACACCATAGAAGAATAAGAAGAAAATGTAGTTCACCCCTAATATAATTGTGTTCATCGTTTTATATTTACTGTATTTAATGTAATCTAACCACTCCAAACCACCGAAAAATATCGGTTGTAATAAGCCATTTTGCAATAGCACCTCCTAAATCGGTGTTTTTTTCTGTTTTATGAAACATATCAATACAATCATTTTTTTTACGAATCTTAAGATATTTTCCCTATTCCATTCTTCTAACGAATTGCGACTTCTTACGACCGTTCTTCCGACTCAGCAGATATGGCTGAATTCGCTTGGCGGTTGGATTTTCATCCCCCTTGCCCAAGTTTCCAGTTGCTCTGTACTGTACTAACACGCAAATATCCATAGAAAAGTGTATGGCAGCTAGACATTCGAAACAGCGGTGAAAGGGGCACCCAAAGTAGCTTCAACAAAACGGCTAGGTCTATACAAAAGCAGAAAAAACACAGGAGGATGTGCTATTAAGAAGCTTGCGTGCGCGCAGAAAAGACTAGTTTCTAGCCTCCGCCAAGAGCTGTTGTTTTAACTTTGGTGCTCAAGTGCTAGAAGGCTATTGCTAGGCGAAAGGATTTGTTGACTCTCTCTCTCTCTCTCTCTCTCTCTCTCTCTCTCTCTCTCTCTCTCTGTTCTGTATTCATGCACGTGTATCAGAACATCTCTCAGGTTTCCATAGACCCTGTCCGCGATCGAAGAAACTTAGGAAATGGTGGAAAATATTTCCTTCGCCACCTATTCCGGCGTGCGGATGTATTGAATAGCAGAAATTCTCGATTTAGTTGCATGACTAGACTATTTTTCGGAAGCTAATCAAGTATCTTTTTTCTCCATTTTCTCCATTCGATATTTGATTCCTTCCTCTTTCCTTCGACTAGCTGAACATAAATATCCGGCGTGGGCATAACCCTCTTTGAGAGTGTTATTCTTTCGCGTTATTTTAAATGGTGACTGTATGTAGTTTAAGCCTCTTTTTACTATATAGCTATAAGATTCCATCTGCCCCAACAACATCACACGAGTTTATTTCGTTGACTTCAAGTTGTCGACCACCGGCGATCCATGCTTCTAGCTTTAAACTTACATCCAGCTTTGGATGTAACGTTCAGTGTAACGATGTTTGAATCGTACAACGAATAATATTTAGTTTAGTTGATTTAATTCAATAATCAATGTTTTATGTTTCGTTTTATTGATGATTTTTTGCTAAATCGTCATTTCGTCAGTACAGATCCTCTAGATAAATTCAAAGAGAGTTTTATTTTTGATACTACGAACTAACACACATTCGTTCCATTACTTTATGTTTCGGCGACGTGGTTTCTTGGTTCTGGAATAGTGTTCAAGAATGTTTTTCCCCCTTTATTTACCCTTGGTAGCTATCATCAGAATTCTATACCCTTCGTACCTATGAACGATCAGGGCAGAGACATTCAATCAAAGCGATGTGCCCGAGCATATAGTTAGGTACCCTGTTCAGATGAATCTATGTTATGGTCAATTCAAATTTGTCTGCTTTTTGTTCATATATTAGTAAGTATAATGCATAATGGAGCGGTTCGGTGGCCGAGGACACCGAGGCGCCGGTCTTCCAACGGGCAGGACCGAGGTTCGAATCCCATTCGGGCCGTTCCCCCGTACGCAGGACTGACTATCCTGTTGCGGGTACATTCAAGTCACGGAAGCCAGAAATGGCAGGCCAAGACCTCTCGAGATTGTAGAGCCAGAAAAAAAAATAAAAAAAAATA
>KI422707.1:0-40934 GCA_000473375.1 Anopheles culicifacies | reverse complement strand
AATAATGCATCTCATCTTCAATGAGACTCTTTCATTGTTTGGCAATAATATAAATAATTAGAATGCATTTACCAGCGTGTATTACAACTTAAGAAGAGCTAAGAATGTCCTTAAATTGCATGCATTGCATGTCCTTAATTGATGCATAAGAACATGCATGTGCATGGTTATATTCGATCAAAATTTGAATTCCATGGCCTGGCATGGCCTGGCATGGCCTGGCATGGCAGATTTGTTAACGCAGGACTAAGCAAGTTATTGCGGTTAGACTGCAGTTATTGCAGTTATATTAAAAATTACCCGTCATGTACTTAATCTAACACGCAATTCACACTTGAGATGAGAATAATTACTCTTTTTGGCGAATCTGTGGGGGTCGTTCCAGTTATTCTTACTCTGAGGTGTTGTGAGTCGCTACGCAGATTCGAATCGCAGAAAAAATTAAACAACTCTTTCGAGAATCGATTCGCAGAAAGTTTTAACAACTCTTTGGAAGAGTAACTTCACGATTCGAATCTTTGTGGCGACTTACAACTCCCTCAGAAAAAGATTCATTGAAACTATTCTCAAAAAAGTTGTTTAAACGCTTTGCGATTCGAATCGCAAAAAAGGTTCTATACCACTATGTCATGAGTTTATTCAATTCATGCTTTAGGAAGATTTAAATCCCTTACTCTCTCTTATTTTTTTCGCACAACAATACTTCACTTTGACTAGGTACCTTGTACGTTCGTACCGTAATGGGGTACCTTATTCTTGAGTGTCTTCGACTGATTATGTTTTCATTTCTTCAGCAATAAAATATTTAATAGTTTTTGTACATTTTCCAATTTTTGGAATGTTATGTTATATGTAATACAATACACCTTTTGGTTCATCGATTTGATTGCTGTACAATATAATTTCAAGCGTTTAAAAAAGCGCAAACCGCTTTTACACGTGCAAATTGCGACTGCTTTGGAGGTCCATCGAAAATTACCAATGGAAAGGTAAGGGTGCATCGTGTTACGGTATTCCGAGTATTCTTTTTGTTCAGAGAAAATTTAGAAGCACCCTGTAGAAGTTTTCATTCCGCCACAAAACCGCTTACGCTTACGTTTTTAAAATTGTTCACGCACACACAATTACCTTAAGCGGTGCAATTGGAGCTACGCACACCTCTTTACGCAGTCCGTACGTATGCGATGTGTTCGAGCAAGAGTGAGATGGCTGATCAGATATACTGCATTGCGTACGATGTGTGTGGTTGAAACCAATACAATACCTTTTTGCAAATTGTACCCTGTTTTGTTGGTGCAAGAAAGAGATCGTTGGCATGAAACGTTTCATTTGGTTCAACAGTGTGTTAGTGCAAGCCGGTCGTTCGACTGGAGTGAAACCGTTGGCTTAGCGGGTAGCGTCGTCTGTATTTGGATAGAAGCTTTGCAGTATCTTCATTCCCGTTCAGAAGCGTTGGCCGTGTAGTGAGGTTTCGTGGCGGTATGGCTTTGTTCCTGTACGTTGGCGCTATGCCGGTGGGCCAGTTTTGGCGGTCAAATAGTGAAACCCAAGTGACTCTCGTTTGTACAAAACGATCATCGATGAATAATTGTCGACTGCCTCCAAATCGTTAAAAAAGAGTACCTGGCATCTACCAGTACCAATTCCGGAAAAGTGTAAAGTGAAGATGTAATAAAACCACGATGGTGACGTTTCTTCGAGCATCAACGCAGCGATCGCCGATTTTTCGTAACGGTTAGTTCCAATGCAATGTGATTGCGTCGATATAGTGCAACGCAATGTCTCTTTGTGTGAACACAGCAATCGATGTGCGGCGCGGTTCAGCTTGCAACACGAACGAAAAACGCAAGCCAATTTTCTGAAGCAAGGTTTCGGTTGGAAAAAGTGCGGCTTAAAAATGGCGGCCGCCTGATAGTTCCATGTGGTGTGTGCGGGGTGTGTGTGTGTAAGGTACGGTGTACGGTGTACGGGGTGGAATGGGAGGGTTCGAGTTGCGGTGAAGATAGAGTGTGTAAAGGCAGCAAATTGGCGGCAGTGAGCGTCGGCATTCTCTTCATACTTCCTTCACCGCATCCTCGTCCTCTTCCCTGTTGCGCGCAACGCTCCGCATCAGAGCGTTGCTTTGCTGCCGTTGCTAAACCAGTATACGCTTACTGAGATTGGTCGTCACTAACACAAACACCCGTTCCAAGATACGAAATACACAATTAACGTCGTTTGGTTGAGCACAACGGACTGTGTTTCTGACGAAAGCAACCAAGAACAACGCAGCATGCCGTGATGAACACAATTCCTCATACTTGGTAATATTCACACTGCTGGAGATATGCTTTTGTGCATGTTTTTCGATTGCCTCAATTCGTGATAAGATGCCACTTCGTCAACTGCATTGTTGTTTTTTTTACAGAGTAACCAGAATTTTTAAGCAATTGGGCATAGTGCTTACTTAGAAAAAAAATCCACCATGCGATTAATTACATATAAATTTGTCTTTCATTGCACACCTATTATTATATGATCCTCCATTGCACGGGACAGTTCAGTCTTGTGACTTGTAAAAAAAGTAGTCACTTGAAGTATACCCTTTTGTATGTGAGAAGCAGTATTTGGTGAAAAATGGCAGTTGGCTAAAGTGAAAATAAATTAAGCACCGCTGCTATGTACGTGAGTAATGACGTGAAAAGGCTGCATTGCATTGCGTGGTATGATCATTCCTGACTACGGATGACAATCATCGTAAGAAAAAACTTTTTCGTCCAATTAGTGTCTTCCAAGGCGATTCGCGATAACGGTGACGGTTGCTTACGAAAGGAATAGTCCATCCACTATTATTGGAGTGGGTAAGCTTGCTTGGAAAACAAAATATATAATTGAACACTCTTCTACTTTAGGAACTGTTTTACATTTATAACATGATACAGAACCGAGGAAGAGAGGAACTGGGCATCTTTATCTTTTTGTAAATTGTGTTTTAGGATCTCGCAACAAATCATCATTGCTGATAGGAAAGTTGCAGAGTCGACTCAGCATTTCCTCAATAGCTCTCCAGTTTCAATTTCCTGTTTATGTTCTAGAATACTAAATGATCGTGTGCGCAGTGTTAGGAATGTGTTTGCAAACGTGGCCTCTAATGTGTGATATAAAACCACAGATCCTTAGCGAAAGTTTAGTAAAGTATTGCATCGTCACAATCGTTTGACTGTCTACCGTGTTCTTGATATCCACGGACAAAGAGAGCTGGAAAGACGGATTTTCAAGTACGTGCACGACGCCGGTAGATGACCCCGCCGATCGTTCGTACGCACACATTCGCACATGTGCGACACGCGCGTGCTGTTGGTTGTGTTCGCAGTCCACCACCCGATGGAGCCATACATTTTGGTTGATGGTGGACTGAACTCTCACGAATGATCATGATGAAGGGGCGGTGAGATTGTTGCCCTTGATAACGCCATCACTTCTTCTCATCACTTTTCGGACAAGTCTTTCTCGAGTTCCCGTCGCAATGTGTGTGTGTGCGGGCGCGCGCGTGTTCGTATTTATATGTTTGATGTTGTTGCATGTGGGGCCAATAGAAATACAACGGTTGCGTTATATTCTTACGCGAGCATCTGGCGCAATGGAACTTTTCAAGAGATGGATTGAGTAAATCATGTTATGGAATTGTGCTGCTGCTGTCACGCGATCGAAGTAGAGTAAACGGATTCATACTATTTAACTTCTTTCTACATCGTATTACATTTCGTTTGTCGCATTATCGTTTATCGCTTTCAACATTCAATTCTTGGTACCACTAATCGTTGTTTGAAAAATCACTGTGCCATAGAAAACTGCAATAATGTCCCGGTGGTATATTCGGTTAAATCTAATATTAATTGAACATCATACATTGGCTTATAGTGCTGATAATAGTACCCGCCACTGCTCTCTCCATATTATAGAAGCAAATATTTAGAACGTCTATCACGGACGGCACAAGCGAGTAATGATGGATTCCACCATTGATGATGTTGATGATGGTAGTGAAGCGATAATGGAGCGTGTTTTGTGAGGAGAAACACTCAAGTGTGGTTAGTAGAAATCACTTTCAATAGTGTGCTGATAATTCATTTTAAAAAACTCATATAACAACCACCTCAAATTGGTTTTTTTTTTATTAGCGGCCTTTGCAGATTTACAACGGCCATTTATTAAACGATCTACTAACTTAGCATGATTGTACCTAAAAAGTGCATGTTTTAATACATTTCTAGCGCCAAGATGCTACCCCGCCAAGGGCGCTTATCAAAACCGGAGTAAAAGTAAAGAACCGAAGCTTCCACCAGTGTGTAAGGAAACGAAACGGCAAAGATGCCCAGGAAGTAGCGAATCGATTCGCTTCACATTGCTGTTCAATAGCACTCTTTGACGGGGGGAACCGTGCCATGCACAAGGGGCAACAAATCTGTAATAATAGGGTTGATGGAAAAAAACGAACAACTATCATCATCATCATCGCAAGCTTTCTGAGAATGAATGTTGGTCTCCGGAGTCAACTGGTTTGCTGTTGTTGCTGTGTGCGATCGAAAAGGGAGATTTTTTTTCTTATGCATCATTGTGGCGGCCATCTTAGACTTCGATGATCGGATTCGCCGCCATTTTTGCCCCCCACCCCACTCTTTCACTTCCATGTGTCTTTTTGGCTTATTGTGCTTTTCTTGGTTCTAGCGTGTGTGGCTTAAGGGGGCCAGGGAAGTGATATCTCCTCGTCGAGCGCTCATTGTGCGTAAGAAAATCCGGAGCAATGTACTTTTTTTAATTATACTTACTACTCACGATCCGATACACTTCACCACCTCTAGCGTGGTTACCTTAGTTCGTATTTCTTTTGCTCAGACGCGATCAAAGTAGCACATCCTACGGCGCGTCTATCCGCAAAACGAGCTATTCTATTCACGGTGCGTATTACGGAAAAGAGAAGGATGGATAGATAAAGAACGAGACGGCAAGCAGAGCCCTTTTCAAGAGGCACCTGAAGTTTTATAGGCTCTTAATTTCATCATGAAAACATGATGCTATAGAAATCTCACTACCACACAGTTCGCCATAATCACCTTAGCAGAGTATAACAGGGAACATTTCCAGAGCAGCTCCTCAGCTGCATGTCCTCACGAGATGTTGGAAGGATATTATTGGAACGTTGTTTACCTGGATCGGTTAAAAAAAAGAAAAACAATATGAACAGTACACCAAGGTATGGTGAAGGAATCGAAAAAGAATCCTCGCTGCAAAGTTCAGCGTAACACATAGCAAATAAACGTGGAAGCGGAGCATGAAAAGGGAGCGAGGGAGGAAGGAGAGTGTAGTCGAAAGACACGGCAAAGAAAGACAAGAAAAAGGGAGAATGGAACAAAAAAGGAACGCTGGTGTGTACACGTAAGAAAAAAAAAGTAATAATACATAGAGCGCGCTTGTAAAAAGGAATGGGAAGAGAATTAAAACCTGTGGTCGGTAAAAAGTGGTCATCATGATGTTGTTGGAAGTTGGTGCTGTAAGCTTCCAGAAGGGATGAAAAGCACGCAGATCGTTTGGTGTGTACGATGGAAAGATGGCACAAGAAGGAGCAGAGAAAGAGGAAACTGGAGGATCAAAACCTTCGTCGACGGGGGTAGGAAAAGGAGTTTTTTTTGGTATAAGAAGAGGAACAAACGGAAAGGAGCTACTGCTTCAAGCGGTGGATATGGTGTCGGGGGTAGATTGTGAAGACGTAAGGGAAAGAAAGGTACACTCAAGACAAAAGGAGACAACATTTGATGCTGAGTGCGATGGATAGCAAGCGCAAAAACGTTTCATTCCTTCATACAGATAGATGTGTTGTATAGTGTCCAGCGGTGTGTCGGTGTATGTGTGTGAGTGCGTGCCGACAGTGGATTGGGAATGCTTGATCAGCACTTTTTTTTACTTTGTGTGTACGTTGGAGGAGAATGTGTTCCGTATATCGTATTCTTTCCATTTTCATACTGCTCGCCATCATTTTATTGGAAAGAGGTAGAAAAGTAAGTAGGGAAGAAAAGAGGTAAAGATGGAAGAGGGGGGATATTCAATTTCTACGCTTGCTGTCTCTTTTGCGCATGATTCTTTGTACAGCGTCGTAGCACGATCATAGTAAGCGCAGAAGTTAGATTTCAAAGCAACGACGATGGATGCAAAGTGTTTATTGCTAGCTAGTCCTATCGTTTGCTGCTTTATCATCTATTGCAATGATATATCCTGCTCATTTCTTAATAAGATTTGTTCATGCCCATGCTGTGTTTTGTATAATATTGTGAAATTATCTTATAATCATACGATTATTCTACGATAGTGCATGATGTTTGGGTCCAAACATTACCCACGTGGAGTTACGCGTCCAGGTAGACGATCGCGAGTGTTTTTTTTTGCCGGGAAGTAAGCGAATTTCTCGATATCGTTGCTCGCAAATGTTGTTTGTGCTTCTTTGGCGTACGCTTTAGGCTGTTCAGAAAAAACGAATCGAAGCGAACATTGTGTGACGTTTATTTGTTTATAAATTATTCCGCTTTTTGCATCGTCTGCTGATCTATTTTCTCCATCACTCACAATAATGAAGAACACGAAGGTCGTTAACCTGGAGTTTCGTGCATCTGCTAATGGAATCGATGTTCAGAGATGCATCTTTATAAATAATTTTTTTTTTTCATTTTTAAGTATGGTTATGAATGTGTAGAACAGTAATTTATCTAACTTTGGATAATGACACAAATGCTGATCGCAATTTAAGTAGTGATAATGGTGAGAGTTCTCTATCGATCGTGGCAATAGCGTACCCACCCACCAGCATAAAGCCTAGAAAGAAGCATTTGTTTTGTAAGTCTATTTCCCACGCTTTACTGCTATAAATGCGGGAGGGATATTAATTTGTGAGAACATTCGTACAGCAGGAAGGGCATGGAAGACAGATGAGAGGGATTCGTTTTTTTTCAATGAGCGTTGCGTAATTTACGCTCCTTACGCGGGCACGTGTCCAGCATTAGCGCTCGGCAAAAGACACACGATGCGCGCGAGGTGTAAAGGAAACAGGGCTTTCAGTTGATCTTTTTAAAATAGGGCTTAGGAAGTTATTTTGCTTAGTACGATATGATAAAACCGGAGTGTTCGAAAGAATAGTTATTTGATTAAATTAAAAAAGGGGGGAAATATCATACGTGTAATAACAAGTCGACATCAATGAGTGTGATTCTAGTTCTTTCACATTAATTTTATATTGTGACTAGATCCACACTCATTAATGTAGATTTGGAGCGGTTCAACATTTCTACGATAGTGTTTGTGAAAGTCAATATACTAATGAAAGGAATTACTTGTTATTGTGCGTATATTGTGTAAGAGTAACATAGTAATCCAAGATGGAAAATAATGTATTCAAAGGAAGTGGCGGCACCACTCTGACATAACCATGGTACTTTCCTTCCTTTGATTATTCTATCCGCAATATACGATCTCTATATACACAAAGAACAGAAGGTGGGCTTTGTTTCATCATTTAAAAGTCGTGATCATCATATGTTCGTGCAGCGACCGGCCAGTTCATTCATTTTATCCCCATAGTATTGTAACTTGCTACACTAATGTTATCGTGATCCATCCGAGGAAAGGAGCGAATGGAGAGCATAGTTTTTTTTTTCAGCGGACATGCATTTTCTCCTTCTTGTGGATGGGTATGTTTTCTAGTAGCACGGTGTTACTTCAAGTTTCGTGACTAGATTACATGCTCGTCTATAAGGCTGAGATAGAACGTCTATGTATGGAGCAAGGTTCAACGTTATTCTGTTAAATATTGTTCAATAGTCAGTCCATTTATGGACAAATCAGTTGTTCACTATGAAATAAATTGTAATTTTATGTTGCTTTAACGTTTAAAGTATTAAAAAACACCGTTATTGTTTGGTTCGTTTCAGGCTAAAAAATCAGCTTCTCGCTTGTCACACAATGTGAACATAACGGACGGAGTCAGAACCGGTGGAAGTCCATTCACAACCGTTACCTATTCTCCAATGTAAGTGTATGAAATTGATGTGTTTGTTTTAAATCTGTGCATTCGATTCATTTTGATCGTCAATCCGAATTTTGCTTCTTTTTCGTAGATCTGCTTCGTCGAAGAAAAATGACCCAAATATACCTAGTAAAGCTGGTCAGGTCGTGTACACTTACGGCAGTGCAAAGTTGCTGAAACAATTCAACTGGTTACCATCGACAACCACGACGTCCACCACCGGCGAAAGCAACGATTCCATCCCGAATGACGAGCAAGATGATGTATCGCTGGGCGATCGGAACAAGCGACGAAACAACGTTGGGGGTGGCCGTGGGACGGCGGGAGGTATTAACTTCGTAATGAAAGCGTCGCAGTTTGCTAACGATGGCTGCAAATACATGTTTGACACAAGCTACGATCGTGTGATGATCCTTGGAGATCGGATCTACGAGTGTGGCAATGCCATCTGTAAACGACTGCTGCAGGAGACAAAACCATCAAAGAAACAACATCAGGAACTTATCGAATCCACTAACAATCAACCGGATGCTACATCGCTGGTTGTATCTAATGTTGTTGTGAAAGAGGAACCCACGGATGACGACAACAAAGTCGACGAGACGGCTGAAAATGAGATGGAAGAGGAGAAATTCTGCTCCTGGTTCGATGGTATCAAGGTTCACCATTGCGATTATCCTAGCTCGGAACCGATTCGTGTGCTTGGACGGATTGTGGCCGAATCAGCACTTAGCAATAGTACCTCGGCAAATGGTGCTGGTCAGCATGCCAACAAACTAGCGATCGTTGATTTCGACGAGCATACGTTGCGTTACGCCCAACTTGATTTGAGCAAGGTGCAGATCCCTTCGTGGTGGTCACTCTTCCCCGGCCAAACCGTGCTGTTGGAGGGCATCAATCCGCGTGGATTGTTATTTTCCGTGCGCCAAATACACTGTGAACGTACGCTGATGTTTCCACGCACACCGACCAGTCTGGACAAAACCTTAACGCTGGTGATCGCCAGTGCTCCCTTCACGGATAGGGACGACTTGCTGTACGAAAAGCTTTCCAGTCTGTTGGATTACTGCAGCAACAATCCACCCGATGTGTTGATCCTTACCGGACCCTTTGCCGATGCTAATTGCCAACTGTACGCGGATGTGGCCGAAACGTTTGATGAATATTTCGAGAAAATCATCGGCACGATCATGAACACGGTCAGCGGACAGACGGAGGTGTATGTTGTCGCTAATCATAACGATTTGGTGAGCTGTTTCGTGTATCCTACACCACCGTACAAAGTGGCAAGCTTCTACAAGAATTTACACTTCCTGCCCGATCCGTGCCTGTTCAGTATCGAGGGTTTGGAAATTGGAGTTACAACGGTGGACATAATTAAGCAGTTGATTGATAGCGAATGTACGGCAGCCAATGCAACGATAAGACCATCTGCTGCTGCTGCTCCTATTGGAGTCGGGGGCGATAAGATCAAGCGGGCATATGGTCATCTCTTTCATCAGGCATCGTTCTATCCACTGAATCCACCGCCGGAAGATGTCCCGCTGGATGTTGACATGTTGAATGAGTTTGGCCGATTGGACCGCGTACCAAATGTAATGATTTGCCCAAGCGCTCTGAACCGATATGTGCGAGTAAGTATCGATTGTTGTACATACACAACCTCATTAGCATAATTGTCGTACTACGATTCTCCCTTGGCGCCTATAAATAATGAAAATTACTTCTACAAAAAAAAAAAAACATCAATATTGCTAATAAGGAATTATTTATCCTATTTTTGTTTCAAAATTCGAAGAAATTCTAACTTTCGTGGTCGTTTGTGTTGTTCGCAGGAAATTAATGGTTGCGTTTGCATAAATCCTGGCTTTGTCGATGGTCTCTCTGCAGGCGAGGGGTCGTACGCAAGAATGATCATTCAACCACCGGAAATGGACGATCCGCAGCAGAACGAAAGTCAACCAACCCCTGCAAGTTACATAGCATGCCAAATAGTGAAAACGTAACGTGTTCACGTATAAATAATAAAAGAACCCAATATGGAGAGTACAAGAAGCCACAACACACCACATTATCTCTCTTTACAGTTTTGAAACATAAAGGAAAGAAACGCATCGTAAAAACATGCTGTCTACCGGGAAATGTACAATTTCTATTTCTGTTCTTTCAAAACGACAGTTTTCAATGCACAATAAGGAATTGTGCGAAAAATGCGGTATTTATTTGCTTAGAAATCGTTTTTATAATGTTCTTGACTTGTGGTTCTGCTTTTCTTTTGGTATTATGGTTAATCGTTAAACAAATGTGTTTTGCAAATAGACAGGAAATACATACATCGTGTTTCGAATTCGTTCTTTATTTTCTCTCTGCCCAGCAGATAGATTACATGACGATAATGTATTGAAAAATATTGGTTTTTGCTCTGGTTTGTGAGTCCGCGCAGTCCGTGTGCCTCTCATTTCATCAAAAGCCCAGCAGCAGCGTGTTGTGCAGCAAGGCGATGGATCAAATTTTTCTGCATGTATGTATATGTGTGTGTGTGTTCATGTGTAAAACTATTGTTACAGAGAGAGATATAGGATGCACTTTACATCTAGTGTACAAAATCAGATCAGGTACTTCCCTATGTAAACTACGGTATTCTCTATACTCTAGCGAGAGAAGGGTGAAAATATTCGAAATACATTGTTGTATCGATATCCGAGGGAGGATAACAAGTTAGGGTATATGGAAGCAACATAAGTTTGGCTAGCGGGGGTATAGACATGGAACATTAGGAAAGGACACCCAGAGTGTGTGCCCTTCTGCGTCTAAGAGTCCTGTCTGTCTGATCAATCTACATCATGAGTGAAAATATGTTTACGATCATAGCGATAGTAGCGGTAGTAGAAGTAGTAAGTGATGCTTCGTCCTCCAAAAGATCGACCAGAGAGTTGTCGAAAGGCACGAGCTAAGCACTAGAGATAAGTAGTTAAATCATTGTGAAGAAATATTCGAATAGTGAATAAGATAAGCGATCGTAAGTAATGAAAATGGATGCGCGGGAGAGAAAGACATTATGTCAGGAAAAAAACGGGGGAAAAATAACCGATCGATATTGTCGCGACGGCTAAAAAGAGGTTGCTACCAAAAGGACGACGTGTGTGTTATGGCTAGAAACTACCTCTTACGGAAGGATATGCAAGCATCTCTCTATAGCGTCGTTCCTCTCCCATTGATCGACAGCTCGCTCGGGCTCACGGGGGATTATCGCGATCGCGTAGTTCAGCTGCTGCTGTTGCTGCTACTATTGCTGCCATTACTGTGCTGGCTGCAGTCATTGCTGGAGCTACTGTACGTGCTGTAAAGTTCAGGAATTTCCGGCAGAATGCGGTTGTACTGCGCTGCCCGGTTGCGTGTCGTCTTCTGCTCCCAATCGCCCGTGTCCACTTGTGCCGGTGTCCGTGCGCGGAATGACGTCGAGGGTGGTAGCAGGGCTGGTAGCTTCAGTACACTGTCGACGATCGCGTCGGGCCGCACATGGTCCGGTACATCCTGCATCGTCCTATCGCCGGCGATGCGCTGTTCCGTAGGAAGCGGAAGCCACACAGTCGCACCTAAATTTGCTTCGATGCCACCCTGGAGAGTGTGATTACGGTTTTGTGTGGTTCGGCATTTCCCACGTGTGGTGATCCGGAATAACAGCAGCACATACATACACACACACCACACACACGCACAAGCATCATCATCGTTCCCATGCACACAATTCATTACACGTCCCCGTGTCACGCGGATCGTTTCGTTTGGGAGTTTTGTTTATAACATCCCGATAATCGGGTCCAGTTTTTGTCATATGTGTTTATCGAAACAAAATACATATTTACCAATCAATTTGAGAGTGCCAATGTTTATGTGCGTGTCCATCCAGAAGTTGTCATCCAGCAGCCAATCCAGATCGATACACCAGGATGTCGGCCAGCAGATCGTGGTGTGCGTGCAGTCCAGTCGAGGAGCATCATCCAGCAGCATCAATATTCGGGCGTTCGTAAGTTTGAAGCAATGTTTTTCATGTTTGTCAGTAGTGTGTGCAGAAAAATCGGAATTCAGACATATTGTTGTTCGTTCGTTCGTGCGCGCACCATGGAGGTAGTCAATCGGGGGAAACGGGAATGGGAATGGAAAGTAATGCTTCAATCAAATGAAATTAAACTGGTAAATGGTGTGTAGTATTGTAGCGTATCGCACATTAATGCTCTATTATAGTATATAGACGAAATCGGGTAGACACATAATGCATGACAATGATCTGTGGAAGGAAAATCTTTATCTAATACGATATAATTCTCTTGACCATGATCGCGAATTGCTTATGCATGTTTGTATATACCTCTAACCGTAAACAAACCATCACTCTCCTCCTGCCTAGTAATCGATGCCACGATGTTGCTTCACCACGTTAGGGGAAACAATAGTGAATTAGTGAGAATGAACGCGCACTGCATGCAGAGTAGGACTTTTTTTTTGGTATTGCTTGAAAAGTGTGATGCAGTACACGGAAGATGATTAGAAGGATACCTTTTTAGAACTTTGAATTTGCATCTGATTTTGGAACTGATCCTTTGGGAGTTATAACCGTACTTAAAATTTGATAATTTTTGCTTTAGCTCATTAAGTTTATGCATCACACCTAAACAGAATAATTGTAATATGACTTTCGTTTGGGACAATCCGGGCCCTCACAGCCCTCACAATGGCACTATAGTTCCAATGGAAGAAAAACAGTATGAGGGAAGGAATTATGTTGTTGTTTGGAACAAGGGGACAACTTACCGTTAGCGCTCTTGTTAAGCGGTTCGCACAATAGGGGGACAACCCATTCGAGTTTTACCATAACCCTGTGTGAGAATGTGGTTCTTAACTACAAAAGAAAGTTTCGATTGGGTATGCATCTGGTTTGTTTTTTTTCTCTTCTACTACGTTCGGCACGATTATTAACGAGACACCACGTATGCGTACATTGGGAACGTCTACTACTAATCCCTACCCCCTCCCCAAACTCGATCTCCTTCCCCTGATACACTCTTGGCACTTACACACACACAAGCCGCGATCGGTCGGAAGAGGCACAACGCACGCATGTGTCAAACACGGCGGAACACATATGCTCAATTGCGACGTTTGGTTTGGTTATTGATTTTAATTCGTTTCTTGTTTGCTTCTCCTTTTCCCAAGAAAATTGATTGCCCCGGCGAACAAACGCGATCGATGGATCGATGTGTGGATGATGTTCTCCCGGTCGGAATGACGTGTTGGCGAAGCAACCACCACTTTTCTGCCCTCTGTTCATGCCTGCTAGCTTATGTTCATGAAGGTGCGAGGTACGGTGGATAGAATGGAAATAAGAAAGAGGCCACATATCCCGCGAATGATTGTGTTTTTTTTTCTTTTCTAGCGAACGTGGATAAGGAAGGAAGGTGAAAATGGCATTGGGGGATGTGCATAAATGAAGATCAAGAGAAAGGGATGCACATGGAGATATATGTATGTGTGTGTGGGTGCGTGCTTATATGGTACCTTTTCTCATTGTGTCTCGTATGGGTTCGATCATCCCCAAGAAGGACGGATCGTGAGCGGTTTTATAGGAGGACGCGGAAAATACACATCCTGGAATATTAAGATACACGGAAACAACCGCGGAAGGGGTATGTGTGTGTGTGGGGGGAGAAACACACAGAGCCCGTCCTTGTGCCGTGGCGATCGCCACCACTCACCTGAATGTCGGTCTCGAGCTTGTCACCGATCATGACGCACTGGCCGGGCGGGACACCTAGATAGTGGCAAGCTGCGTAAAAGATATTGCGATCGGGCTTGGCCCACGGTAAGTCAGAGGATACCAATATGCAATCGAAGTACTTGTTCAGCGCCAACCGGTCGATCTTTTCCCACTGTGCCGCCGTCGGACCGTTGGTGATGATGCCGAGCAGATACTGGAGCCGGAGCGTTTGAAGCATGTTTTGCAGTTCAGCGGGCAATGCCAGATAGCGGTAGCGCCACTCCAACCACCGTCCGTACAGTTCCACGGCCAGGTGCTTGTGTGTGACCGGCAGCACGTCCTGCCAGAGCTGGGAACGCCATTGCGCTAGCGCCATGTCCGGGTTGTCGGGGCAACGACGAAACGCGGTCAGGTAGTCGGTGGTGGTTTCGTTCGCGAGCTCCCGACTAAGGCCATGTTCGCGGTGTAGCAAATCGGCCACCTGATGGTAGAGAAACAGAAGGGTTAAAGTGACGGAGCATGCCATTCCAAATCTGCTGCTACTTAAAATGCTAAATTATTCTGCTGTTTTTTTTTTACATATTTCGGATGTGTCCATGAAGAAGCGGAATGCAGCTAATGTAAACACATTTGCGTTTCAAACAATCTGATCGTATACTTTCAAAATCGATCAATAGATTCAACAATCTCAGTGAAAAAACAAACATCCCATCAATGATCTTCCAAAATTTCGCACCGATCTTCAGACAGCGCACAAACAAATGTTTTTTTATGTACAATAGCTTGATTATTGTAAAAAAGAACAACTTATTATTTTTAGTCATTATTATTAAAAACAAGCACAGAAAAGTAATTTTTCCGTGAAGTTTCGCAATTCGTTCTGATAGGAGGGTCATCACAATATACTCGTATATCATTTGCAGTTCTTCTTGCTGCAAAAGTGGGCACGTTCTGGGCAATAGGAGAGCATATGTGCACAGGCGATCCAAATGCGTCCCTTTCAGATGAGGGTTTTCTTTCCACAGCGAAACACGAAACACAGAAATTGAATGCTATTTTCGGATTTGCCGCACGCTTGCACATGGAAATACAACGCGTTTTCTCTATCATCCTTAGTTTCTTTTTTTTTTTTTTGTTCATATTTCAGAACAACGATACATTTCATGGCAGTGGATTTGGTAAAACTGATCGGGGAGCCCACCACTAACACCAGAATGCACTTGTCGATTGATGGAACAAGAAAAAGTGCATTGCGATCATCGTTACTGTGTAGTACAAGCAAGCAAGCACGCAGCTGCTTTGCATACCGGCCACCAGAGCGCGCTAGTACAAGAAAAACGTATTTTCGCCGTGTTCCTTCGATTCGATGTTATTTTTTCTCCTCAATTTGTTGTGATGGCAACATCACGCTGCCAACGAAAAAGAAATGGAAAGTTCCTAAATGTTCCTTTCGTTTGGACGTGTGTAGCTGTTGTGTATGGGTGGGCGTTAAATGGCACAGTTCCAAATCTGGGGGACATTTAGGGTTTCTCCAAAATAAATATAATTTTGCTTCTTCGTTCAAGCGAACGATGTGTCGCTCGTGTTCTTGTACGCTATTATGGGACATTAATTTATCGGATTCTAACGATGGGATTGACCACGGTTAAACCGACTCCTACTCATCGGGTTTGGAGTGGCCTGATGCAGACAAGAGCACTGTTGGGAGGGATTCAAATTTCTTTCATTCATTTTTAATTCTTCTTTTATTCCGATTTCTCTACAGATTTCCTCCACAGAGCACACGACATGCAGAAGAATGGGTGGAGTGTGTTGTTTACATCGCACCACCTCACGATACTCACTCGCCCAGTGGGTAGGAAAGAAAGTTCTATTTTTAACGGATACCTACACTAAGCTAGCCACCAATATGTGTACGCACTCCGACGACGGTTAAACACGGTACAGCTCATCTTTTCCTCCGTTTCTAACCGACGTTTTCGTTGTCCAAGATGGGTGAAATAAAACTAGGCCATCGGATTCATTTTTTGAGACCTTGCAAACGCCAAAACTGGAGTGAGATCATTATCTTTATCCTCCGTCTCCGGAGCTAGGGAAATGTCGTTAAGAAACAAAGAAGATTCTCTGCTATTTGTATACACGTAGAAAACACGTTTATTTTGTTCCATTATTATAGTGTACATTCATTATTTACTCCTTACGTACTGTCACCATTTCTCCTTCAAAGTGTCACCATGCACATGGCAATAAGCGAACGCAAAACATGCGCTAAAACTATAGATGGACAATGAAACGAAAATGCAGCAAATTGTATCATAAATTGTAAGTAATGGATCACTGCCGTCCCTCCCCTCCACCCCTTCTGTAAGCAGGGCAAAACGACGGCAGTGGTCAAAGAAAGAGATGAATTTAGAATGTAAAAATGAACTGCAAACTGCGCATTTGCAATTAAAGCAGATTCTCTAGTCTCCAAACAGCTTCTTGCCCAAATCCATCATTCGATGGTTGCGACACACTTTCAGGGCGTCCGCCTTCTTGAGCACGGGCGCTACGGCCGGATTAGCGTCGACGAGCTGCGACAGGAAATCTTCATAGGCCAGCTTGACGTTCGGCGGCAACGTGCCAATCTTCACCTTGCGCAGTGTCTCTACAATGCCCTCAGCCCAACCACTCTCGATCGCAAACTCGGAAATCCAGGGAATCAGCTTGATGATGCCGCTCATCGTCTGCATGCCCAAGAACCACAGCTCCATGATCTCGAACCAGTGTTCCTTGTACTGCAATGATACTACCAACGCTTGCGGATCGTTCGATTCGTCGATGTTGTACGCGTCCCACAGGAACCGGATCGTTGTCTGGATGTAGCGGCAGATGGAGAAATCGTTCTTTTTTATCTTGGAAGCTTGCTGCTTCAGTAGCAGCAGGCCGAGCACAGCTAGATGACCGTGCATTACTAGATTGTCCGGGATATCCTTCAACTCTGGCAAGTTTTCGAAGATGAACCGCAGAAGCTGGGCAAACAGTGTGCTCTCTTCAACCAACTTTGCCTCCAGTACGGTAATGTTCATCAGGATGTTGCACAGGCTTACGATTGCCGTCCGCGAGTCCTTCATGTCGTCTAACTGCTGGGGCGTCATTTCTGGGTCTGGTTCATTCATGCGCTTGAGACGTTCGGCACGAGGTACCGGTGGTTTTTTGTAGTGTGCAATCGACCAGTGGAACAGCAAGCAATCGTACAGCACTTGCTCTTCCTTCTCCTTCAGAAAGATCTGGCGTGCTTCCTCTTCTACCACCAGATGACAGATGGCGGGTAGCATCACACGCAGAATGTCAGCCGGAGGCTGCTGTTCGTGATCGTCCACGTTGTCGGCCTTGTGCGCGATGCGGTAATCGCGAGATTCATAAAATGATTCATTGGCCAGCTTAAACAGGAACGGTAGCACCTTAGCAACGTGGTTCTTCATGGCCGTCGTTTCCTGCGCCAACCAAGCAGTCAGAACGCGCACCATTGCATATGCAAATGCCTTCTCCGTCTTCTGTAGACGATCTTTTTTGGTATCGTTCGCCAGCTTTACCAACACACCCAGCACGGCAGAGAACGCACCCTTCAGTCCAGTGTACACCTGCTGTTTGTCCTTCTGATCCAGATCGAGCTGATCGGTGGACATGTAGTTGATGGACAGTTCCAGAATGATGAAGCAGGCGGTGATTAGATCGGCCTGCTGAACGCATTGGTTGAAGCTTTTGTTATCCATCTGCATTCGCACCTCGATAGCGGCCAGCTGCAACAGCAGGAGGAAGAATTTCTTCGGATTTTCCACATCGTGCAATGTCCACTCGATTCCGAGCACTTCGACCGCGTTCGCAGCCAGCTTCAGTGCTGGATCACGCTGTGCCTTGCCGATTTTGCTCGTCAAAATATCGCTAATTCCCTTGTACAAGCATTCGGGCCAGATTTCACCCTGAACCGAGCGCGCTACCAAATCTCGACGACAGTGGAACAACAGGGCGCTAATCATTTCTGCCAGCTCGAACTTACGCTCGGCATGGTCCGTCTCGAAGTCCAGCGAAACGCGCTGCAGCAGCGCATGGAACAGTTTTGGATCACTTTCCCACGAGTTGGCCCCGAAGCGGGAAACCAAAGTCACGATCAGTGTCAGTGCCTCGTCGATCTGAAAACTGCGCTGTGTGTAGATCTGCGCCATCTTTGTGATGACATCATGGCGACGCAGAGCCAGCCGGCCACTTTCGTGCTGCGAAATGCTTTGCAGACAGTGATACGCCTCGTTAATGACGATCAGATTGTCATCGTACTCGTCGTCATCGCACGTCGACACGATTCCCAGGAACACTGGTATGCTGTCGAGCATGTCCTGGTGCGTCGCGAGCTGCTCATCTTCGCAGAAACAGGTAAGAATCGATAGCGCTACGCTTTGATAAACCGAAGCGGGACAATCATCCGGCACGTCCTTGCTCGTAAGCAACTTGCGCAGAAAATCGAATCCGATCGATTCAAACAGCATTCGTTTGCCGGCCTGGTTGCAATCTTTCCCCTTGATCAGTTTTGTCACCATGAACAATGCGGCAAACTTTTCTGTATCACTCTTTGCATTCTTTAAAATCAGAGAACACTTTTTGATGGGTTCACTCACTTCGCCCGACATGGTTACGGTTGCTTTGGCGATCTACTACCGTTTCTAGTGTTCTTCTCACGGCGGCACAAAGTTCTCTCTCAGGAACCCACACAAACACTCAAATTCTTAAAAGAAAATGGCTAGGGCTTAAGAAGATCTTTCTTAAATACCAGTACAGTCGTGTACTGTCCGTACCAAGACGTTTTCTCGACTGATCCCGACGACGACCGATGGAAAACTGTTCTCTAGTTTCCCAGCCGTACCGGTAACATGCAGTACATTTCCACCCAGTGCACGATGTTGCCGTCGTTTGCTCCGCGCGAGAGTCGGGAAAACGTTAAAATAGATTTTCTCACGCTCCCGTAAGAAAATTACCCCGCAGCATATCACCGTCACCACGCCCGACGACGACTGTTCCACAGGGATTCCACAATCCGCCGCGCTGCGTATTCCAAGGACCTTCGAAAAGCCTCACGGAAGTAAACAATCCCACGCGTGCAATTCAATGCCCATTACAGCCAAGATGATGAATAATCGTTTGTTTTCGGCACATATTCCGCACGTCGTGTGGGAATTTTAATAGAATAGCGACTCACTGCCACAATCGTAGGGCCATAAATCGACCGAAAAAAGCACACACGTTTTTTCCGCGCAAACAAAAATAAAACTCGTGACAAACCAAAATAGCGCTGTCAGTCAGACAGGTCCAAATGAACAAAGTTACGTTCATTCGATAACCCTTTGATGCTGTATGTTGGGAAAGTGAATAATTTCGATTGGCTTTTTCAAAGTGGGTAAAGAGACTAGGTGGGCTCGATGGTTTGACGCGGTAGACATATTGAAACAAAATTTGACGTTTATGCATTCGATTGCGATACGTGTATATTCTCTCACACACAACGATATAGCAACTGCTCGTGAGACTTTCGCACACATACATTGACAAAAGATCGAACCCATAAACGTCAAAATTTTGTTTCATTTTTCTATAGCGCAGTTGTCAAATCCTTAGGAACGGGCCCACCTAGTCTCTTTACCCACTTTGGGCTTTTTAATGAAAAATTTCATGTTATTTTAATTATATTAAACGCACTTTGCAAGGACTTGTACATTACGTGCAGTCTACCTTAATTTGACATCCATCCAAAACAGATTGTCCACTTAGTGTACATAATTCAGACAGCCAATATATTTTTGACCACTTGCCACTTGACCAGTATGTGCTGGACCGTTAAGGGTTAAAATATGCACACAGCCTAGACACGGAAGGTAGATTTTTACACGTTTTCAAATGCACGTTTTTCGCACGTAAAAGCAGTTTTAAAGCGACCTTTTGCATTTGACTGATTCTTTGTGTAAAGAAAAGGCGCAATACGACATGCCCTTCCATACAGGAAGAATAATTGATATGACCTGTGAGGTCAAACAAATCGTTCGACCACCTCGTTCTACACTTTCAGAAGATTCACCTCTTGCTGCACAGCTCATCGTCAATGGCCAATATGCCATGTTTGCATTACATAAGTTGTTCTTCACGCAATGTTTTAGCAAGTTCCTTTTGCCAAATGGGAGGACCCCTCAAACTTACCTTGCTGCATGCCTTTGCATCGGCTTTCCTGGTTGCGATCAGAGTGTTATCAAGGTCGAAGAAAATAGCAGATATCTTCGAATCACAGTTCAGTCTCTTGATGGCACCACGGAATGTACTCATGTTTGCAGGTTGATTTGTTTGGATGCGTAGCACGAGCGTATTTATTGTTTAGTATTCTAAATGCAAAGTGTGCTCTGTTCTGCTGGTCAGACCAAGTTGTAGGTAACAAAAAATGTTTATGCCTGCTCACACACTCGAGACTCGATTACACGGCGCATGAATTCATCCCATTTGAACTGTTGACAGTTAATCGATCAGCTGTGGTGTAAACATACCATAATTCCATACAACTGCAGTTTCAAGAAGCTTGAACTGCAGGAAGGATTTGATTTGTAAGTGAACGAAGTCTTGTCCGCGGTTTGTTTTAAGAAATCACATTGCCAAGAGCTATAGGTAATTTTTGCAAGTAAATTCCCTCTCTTTCGGTGGCAGTTTCATCGATTCATTGTTACATTTTCATACCGTGTAGCGTCAGCTTATTCATGGCCAGTTCGCGCAAAAAGCATCAGTTTTTAAAAACTTATTATGAAATTGATAAAAAAAGCTAGAAATTCATATCGTAAATGGAGTTCACATCAATAGTCCATCACCTGTATTGCTCTTTGCTTCGTTTTCAACTGAAGAAAAGATACTTATCAAACTAAAGCTTTGATTTCTTTTCGTTTACAAAGATGTCCGGTGTAAGAATAAGAGCGTTTCCAGGAACGCATGCATACTGTGCCAGATCCTTAACTCCTTCTTCTGCCAGTACCTCATCGTCGATGAAAAAGTTCCCGGTGCTAGCTCCTGGTGGTCGGCAAAGGATCGCATATGCAGCATCGGCCATTATTTCTGGCTTCCGGGAGAACGGATACCCTTCCTGTCCGTGGAGCATTTCCACTGCGGCGGTGTAAATAATCGTACGCGGCCATAAAGCGTTTACTGAAATGTTAGCATTTTCATATTCCCGTGCCATTCCGAGAACACACATAGACATGCCATATTTGGCCATAGTGTAGGCTACATGATTGCTGAACCAATGTGGCTCCATGCTTAACGGTGGAGAAATGTTCAGAATATGCGCATGCTTGCTTTTGCGCAGATACGGAAGACATTCTTTTGATCTGGAACGAGCAGACATATTGCATAAGTTATTAAGCCAAAGCAATTTGGAGATCCTGCTGTATACTCACACCAGGAAAGTTCCTCTGGTGTTGATGTTGTGCATTAGATCATATCGCTTCATATCGGTCTCTTCGGTTGGAGTCAGAGATATAGCACTAGCATTGTTAACCACAATGTCGATACCACCGAATGTTTGGACTGCTTTTTGCACTGCAGCACGTACAGCTTCCTCGCTGCGCACGTCAACGACGCATGGTAAGGCTTTTCCACCGATCGCTTCAACTGAAATTGGAGGATTCACATGATCAGCAAGCACATGATGGAAGAAAACAAGCACGTATACTTACTTTCTGCCGCAGCCGTGTAGATAGTTCCTGGCAGTTTCGGATGTGGTTCTGCCGTTTTGGCCGCTAGTACAATGTTGGCACCATCGCGAGCTGCTTTCAGTGCGATCGCCTTGCCAATGCCTCTAGACGCACCGGTAATAAACAGCGTGATGCCAGCGAGTTTCCTAAAACGAAACGCCAATGAGAAGTTTGTTTAATAGCTCGAAGGTCGATACTTACCCTGTGTTTTGCATTGTTGACTGCTTTCTCTAACACGGTACGACGTACTCTTAACTTGAACTTTAGCACCACACACACCGACAGCTAGTGATTGTTGCCCGGCGAAGAAATAATCGGAGAATGACATAGCGCATTGTTATCTACACCAAGAGTATAATCTTATTCGCTTCCTACACGCACACCATACAAACAGAAGATATGCAATCAAGAAGGCAATAGGATTCTTGCCGAAGGAGGATTTGATGTTTCGTCCATTTCTCCATTAATATAATATGCGACACTATTTTTTAGTAATTAAAGGTACGTTGTATGTTTCCATCTTGTTATTAATTCATTAATATGTTCTTTTATTTGTAATTATCTCTTTCAGAACGTGTATAGGACGATCAACTCCTCTACTTATGTTTCAATCAAGGTGGCGCTCATGGAAGTATTATACTTTGAGGTAGAGTGATGTTATGAAAATTTAAAATGTTTATTAAACTTTTCCCTTACAGGCCAATCATGAAAATAATTGCGTGATCAAATGATCCAACTCACTGGCATATTTCCAGTTCGCACTTAAAGCTTAGACTTCAGTCCGCCCATTAATTTTTCCAACTTCATCGCTTTCTGCAGATCGCCAGAGATCTTCAGCTTGCCCGTCATAAATGCATTTGCCGGCTTCAGTTTGCCCGTGAACATGTCGAAGAAGTGCTTGGAGTCCATCGTCAGCACCGCATCAGCCGTTGCAGGCGGGTTACCCTTACCCACCTTGCCGGTACCATTCTTCAAATCGGCGAACCACGTACCGGCTTCCTCTCCCTTTACCTTGAACTCGTACACGGCTCCCGTCTTGCGGACAATCTCCTCACTGAGCAGACTTTCAATTTTCTGGAACAGACCCTCTATCTTGCCACCGGAAGCGGACGTCGGCTTCTTCAGTGAAGCCGCATGGCTACCTTCGGCCGCGAACTCCACCAGCTTTTCCGGCTCGACGTCGAGGAAAAAGTCCGGCATTAGTTTGTCGGCGTTTTCGGGAACGCAAGCGTACTGCTTCATGTCGGTAATACCTTCCGCTTTCAGAACCTCGTCATCGATCAAGAATTTGCCCGTCACCAAGCGGGGTTCCTTGGAAAGGATAGCGTATGCTGCATCCGCCATGATTTCCGGTTTGCGCGAGAATTGATCGCTTTCCTTACCCGTCAGCATCTCCATGGCCGCCGTGTGAATGGCCGTACGTGGCCACAGAGCGTTGACGGCAATGTTGGCATTCTCAAACTCCCTCGCCATACCGAGCACACACATCGACATTCCGTACTTGGCCATCGTATAGGCAACGTGATTGCTGAACCAAAGTGGGGCCATATTCAACGGTGGAGAAATATTCAAGATATGTGCATGGTTGCTCTTGCGTAGGTACGGAATGCATTCTTTTGATCTGGAAGATGAACGAAAAGGTAGATTGCTATTAATTGTTGCTGGTGTCTCACCATTTATGCGTGCTACTTACACCAGAAACGTGCCACGAGTATTTATTTGGTGCATTAGATCGTATCGCTTCATATCGGTTTGTTCTGTGGGAGTTAGTGAGATTGCGCTGGCATTGTTGACTACGATATCGATTCCACCAAACTTTGCTACGGCATTCTGAATGGCGGTACGTACGGCTCCTTCATCGCGTACATCGACGACGCAAGGAAGAGCTTTACCACCAGCAGCTTCAACTACAAAAAAAAGATGAGACGAAGGCGTTTAGCCGCGGTAAGATTAAATTACTTAATGATTTTTTATTTTTTTTCATTTTAATACACCTCATTAATCATGTAATGAACACTTACTCTCCTTTGCCGCTGTGTAGATCGTGCCCGGAAGTTTCGGATGTGGTTCGGCTGTCTTGGCTGCGATCACCACATTGGCTCCATCTTGAGCGGCTTTCAGAGCGATTGCTTTACCGATGCCTCGCGAAGCTCCCGTTATGAAGAGCGTACGACCAGCTAGCTTTCTGTAACACGAACAAAAAGGTAAGACAAATGATAAGATTACGTTTTACGCATTTTTTTAAACAGTTAACAAAACATTTTACCAACACGCGCACAGAAACATAAACCGGTTTCGAAGTTGAAAGTTGTGATTACCATTTTTTAACATGATTGCAAAGTTTTACAACGTTGTGATATTGTGAATTATGACGTGTCAGGCGACCCGTTAATTACAGGGAAAAGGTAAAGGAACCATCATCAACTTGATCGTTTGATCGTTCTTATTTGAAGACGATCGGTAAGCGACAGATCATAGCATACTTCATTGTAAGGGCTTTAATCTTTGCCAGCGATGCTGCCCGACGAACTTCGGACCCGGACGATATTACGTTATCTGTTGCCGGAACATCCATCCGATAACGATTAACCGCACATCTTCTTTAGTACGGTACACTTTTGTTTCTTCACAAAATACCAAATCACTTCTTACCCAGTATTAATCATGTTTTCTCCTTTGGGGGCAGTGTTCGATGAGAAAGCGGCAGATGGGCTGGGGCTGGTCGTGTAATAACAGCAGAGACGTTCACGGGACAAACCTTAAGTTACGAGTAAATTTCGCATACGCGGCCTCTGTTATGTTGCGTGCGGCGTTCGAATAGATGAGTCTTTTATGCGTAGCGTTTGTTACTAGACTCTCAAACTCACACACACCTTCGCTGATTGTAATGCATTCATACGGTGGGGAAAAGTTGGGGCCAAAGTCCACTTGGGAAGCGAAAAGGGTGCGAAATCCACGAGAAAAGATGATGTTTGACAGTTCCCGATGTTTACATCAGGGGTACTGTACCCTTGTAGCCCGGATGTCACATCCGGTCAATTCTGTTGTTGTTTTGGTGGCCTTTTAAACCTCATCATTTATAAGACAAGCTTCCATGTGTTGTACCAAAAATGTTCAGTAATATCTAATGTCCTGTAGGAATGTAAATATAAATTTTAAGTTAAGGGAATGTTCATTTATTCTGCCTGATGGCATTGAAATATGAAAAATATTTCCTTATTCTTCCGTTGGGTTATCATTGAAATCATGAAAGTGAAGTAAATTGAAGGACATTTAATATTTGGCTTGGACGTGGACTACTTTGAACGACACTAGTAAAGAGTTAGTTTGTAGAATACTGTAACGTGGTTGTTGTCATCAATGTTGGGTAGGATAAAGGTGAATGTGTGTTTTTAAGTAAAGCGTTAAGAGGTGAGTAGAACATGAGACTCCGTGGCGCAACGGTAGCGCGTCTGACTCCAGATCAGAAGGTTGCGTGTTCAAATCACGTCGGGGTCATTTTTTTCTCTAGTAGACACTCAACCTTCATTTTTTATCTGTTTCGTTGTAGATCACTGTGAATATTATAGCTAATATTATTTACAATTGCAATCGTGTTCACAAAGCATATAGTAAACATCCACATGTTAAGTTAAGGTTGTATAAATTTCAATCCAATGATTTTTCTAAATATTTGAATTTTGGAAAGTGCCTTTCAAAGATTCCAGACACAATGAAGTTTTCTTACTGCTGAATTTGGTTTCTTATTTTTTATGCTGTAAAGTTTACTTTATCATACATGTAATGATATTTTTACTGCAAGTTTTTTTAAACAGTAACATCGATTATTTCACTTAAGTGTAAGTCGAACAAAAAATGGAACGAACATGTATATCAAAAATTTAGTTCAACGAAATTCCAGTGGCTATTTTAAATCAAATGAATTGAGATGATCAGAAAAAAAGAATTAAGTTGCCCCGAGTGAGGATCGAACTCACGACCTTAAGATTATGAGACTTACGCGCTACCGACTGCGCTATCGAGGCCGTGGTGAAGATGGCACACACAACTCAATAAAACAAACGAATGTAGATTTCATAACGGCCTGCAAGCCACATGCCATATAACTCACCATATAAATTATACCCAATATTTCAGCAGTTAAATGTGAGTCAAATTAAAATTGTTTAATATATGATTACCGATTATTTAAAACACAGGGTGGATAGCTTTGTTTTGGACCGGGACCAAAACCACAACTGGACCGTTCTTCCATAGCAAGGGCTTAACTATATGGCTTCTTGATGAACTAAGTCTAATACTGGTCTTTTTAATATGTTGATAACAAACAAACTTTGTCTGTCCAACAAGTTTCATAATGTTCTTTCATTCAATTTTAGGTATCTGTTTTGTTATTATTATATGTCACCCGTATTATAGTTTTTATTATGCATGAAAAAAGGGAAAGATTCGTGCTATCACCGAAAGGTTAGCAGACTATTGTCGTTATCGTTCTTTCAAAATATTAACTTAATTTATTTTAGCTGTGTTCTTTGCAGATCATGGTGTGCAATTAACAACTATATTTAAAAATTATTAACTGACGATAAACAATGGCAATATACGATAAATATTGGTGTTTTTGCTTTGCAGTTTTTTAATGTTGGCCATAAATTAATAATGTATGATAACTGATAACTCATATATTTTTCATAGAATTTCACATTTCTTGTAATAAAAAAAACATGTTTAGTTTAGAAAATTATGTAAGTTTCGTTTTAATAATGTAGTTTTTTATTTATTATTATTCTTGTTAGAAAGTCCCATTAGGTATATCTTTGCATATGTTAGTTTAGTATCCTTAGTGGTGATTAGATTTGTTGCACATTGTCGATTTGTTTGGCTAGTTGAAGTCTTTTATATTTTCATAAAAAAATAATTACATTTTTTCCATCACGAACGCCCAGCTCGTATTGCTAAAAAAAAGAACTGCATGTAAAATATAAAATTCGATACAATTATTTCTACAAATAAAATTATTAATAAATATATTTTGTGGGGCCAGTCTACCTGTTTCCAAGCTGCTCCCGCTTAGTCTTGTGGTTTATGCATTGCATATAATATAAAAAATTAGAATATTATATTTAATACCGTGCAGAAAAGGCCAACGTTCCAACTACTACATTAAAAAATAATCTCAGCGTCTTCCACAAATGCTGTTGCTGGTATTGGCGAATAAATTGAAGCAAGGATCATCGACGTACGGGATGAGAAAGATATACCAGGTCCATTACGTTTTAAGTCGCATTTTAGCAGAGAGAAATCAGTTATCGGTAATGAACGGTCCATTTCATTTTTTCAAATAAGTTCACTTATATCAGTCCATTTTTTTGTGACGATCGCCTTCAACTATTTCCAAATGACTTCCTTGTATGGTCTGCAAATTATTAACAATATTCAATTCTTGATCCACTAGAAGGACTACAAGGAATATTTCCGTTTTGTTCCATAAATAGGGATAAAGTTATTGCTAGCTGTTTTGAAGCTATAAATTTTAAAAATAAACTTAACAAAAACACATGATTAGAAACAGATGAGTTACTAAAAGAAAAAGATTATTAAATGCCATTATCTAGGCGGAACTCGTGAATAAAAAATAATAGACTGCATCGTTTGCAATCATTATTGCAAAACGGTAATAAGACTTCAACATCGTTTGATTATTGCAAATAAAATCAAACAAAGACGTCTCGGACCACTTTGAGAATCACGAAGATATATCCGATATTTGTTTTAGGTAATAAATTAATACACATCTTCAGAATATTGCTAGTAAATTTTTATTACATCCTGCTAATGTAAATGTAATTTGCAAAGTGCATATGTTTTGTTTTTTTATGTAGTATTGCATCCAGCTACACAGGACTGACTATCCCTGTTGCGGGTAAATTTAAGTCACGGAAGCCAGAAATGGCAGGCCAAGATCTCTCGAGGTTGTAGGGCCATAGAAGAAGAAGAAGATGGTTTCAAGCTGAAGTAAGAACTTCTTTCCAGACAACAACTGGTGTACAAAGTTTGTTTGTTGCTATTAAATTAATACCAATTGCTAACGCTCCAATCCGCGATCACCATTTTATTGATTGGATATCGGCTGGCACTGCGTGACAGCAATACGTACGTGATCGCTGCGCCTGTCTTTTCCGGAGGGACAGAAACACGTGCATTTGTATCTGTGGCAAGAAGAATATATCTACGATCGGAAATCAAAATATTTATCTACACACAACACACACCGGACACGGAAAACCTAAATCGTTACAAACACCACTACTGGGAGATGTTGTATATGCTGCTGCCGAAAAAAGAGTTCTCCTTTTGCTTGTACCGCGAGCCGCGTGCTTTTGTCGCTGGTGTACTGCGTGAGAGGAGAGGGCCATCTGGTTTTTTGCCCGAGTTATCTCATACATTCGAGATTAAAATGTATCTAATATTAGCTTCTATAATGCATCGATGTGCCATTCTGGAGCAACAAAAATGCTATGCCCGCTAGAGTAGTACTAGCTGTTTTGGGATAGCGCTACAATTTCTTTCGTTTATCAAAGTGAGTATGGGTAATACAAGTACAGCATTTGATGAGGGAACGTCTATCATTTATTTTCGAAGCGTTAACTCAACCGATATATCTATCGCTATTTCTTTTGGCACAGCCTCCCGTATTTTGATTGCGCCAATCAGTCATAAGCAGTGAAGTAACGCGTTATGCAGTAGAATCTGTACATGGTGCTACAACTATCAGCCTAGTGGCAAAGCAAATGATTAGCGTAGTGCATTCAAACCTGTTGCTACTGCAACCCATTATGATAAGTGGGGTTTTGGTGAGATTCTAAAACTTTGTGCATTTATTCATGTCTTGGGCGTCTTTGATAATTTTTAACTTTATCTCACTTGATAGCAACTACGACAACACTGTTTTGATGCGTTTGTGGCGATACTGGTGCAATTATTTCTATAGCCAATGATCATTTGTTGAAATGTTTGCCTCAAAGTACCCTTTAGATCATTTTGCCTCCTTATTTGATTGTGGTTTTTGTTTCCAGCGCCCAAACGTGCTGCGGCCACCCGGTGCGTCCTTTGATTTTTCGTCCTTCCGTCACGGCCGGGCTGGTGGTACTGGTGGCATTGGCGACGGTTCCATTGGCGGTGAAATTCTAATCGGGAAAAAAAGACCAGAAAAGGATTATAACGTTTTGTAGCACAATTAGTGCGATTGTTAAGGAAAGAATGTGTAGGCGCCGGTCTCTTCAAAGAATCACTTGAGGGAATGCGACGAAAAGATGAAACACTCCGAGTTGGAAAATATTGTTGACAAGCTGTGAAGTACATTTTCTCACGATGACTTTGGATTTTGGAACGTTTTGGAAACTGATTTCTCAATTTTCTCATTTCCTTGTACCAGTCGGAAATATATTTTTCCACTTGAGACCATATCTTCAATACTATTTATAGACAACTGAATAGAAATTATGATCGTTTGGATCAATCTTTAAGCTGTTCATATTTTTACCAAATTAATGGATTTAAATATTTGCATCACTTTAATTGTTATCGATTTTTATGAAAGAGCCAGTGTGTGTTCAACGATAGGGAATATAAAACGGGCGCCACGTCATCTGTCGAGTCCAAAACAAATGACTCGTCCCGTCACAGAGCATCCCGTAGTAGTAGTGGCTTGTGGGGGTAAGATTAAGACCAAACTTATCGTAATTTGTTTAATGGAAAGTTCAAGTGCAGCTTTATCGTTGTCAAGTGCCGCCTCAAAGGATAAAAAAGAATAAAAGAGCCGTGGGAAGATGGAAGGGTTTAGCAGATGAAGACGCGTACTGTTTTGACTGCAGCCTGGTACTTCAGTCATGAAAGGCGTCTTTAAATTTTCCCAAAGTCTATTATATGGTGACATGTTGTGGTGTGGGCTGGGCGGGTAATTTCCATGCAGAGTGCCTCTTCCTGCTTCGTTCTCGCGGACACTTGAAGGTTTACTTCCGTCAGGAAATGAACTTTATCTCTCAATGCTTCACGTATTGTGGGTGATATGAATCGAATGCATGATGCATTTCGGATGCATCAGAAGGAGGATAAAAATGCAGTGTAGCTATTTATAGGGAAGAGATATGTACTCACTTAAAATTATCTTTTCTTGGCCACACTTGGTGGAAAGCAATTAAATTTAGCGATTTTTTCCATCTTTCCTTTTTTTATTACAGTAACTAATTATGCTTAAAATGAGAAGAATGTAGTTTCGTGCCTAATTATAAAAAAATGTAACAAATTATCCGACACAATTTTGTGTGCCACTTAGTAAGGCAGACCAAAGCTAAAAAATACCATGGAATTTGAAATATTTTGAAGCAGTAGAAGAAAGGCCATGTGCATGAAAATGGGCGTCTCTTTGGTGATTATTTTTTTCGTTAAATGGTACCAGTGATTGATTAGTGGAAAGGGTCACAATATTTGACACAATTTTTCACTGATCTGTTTTGGGTGTTGAAAACGGGGTTCAACTTAGAGAGCATGCGCCAAACTGCATTTTTCTCCGTGAAGTTGTTTTGCATGGGTAAAAATAGAAAAGGGGCGTTTCTTGGTTGCATTGACTTGCAATGCGTAGCTGTAATCGAACGCTATTGATTTGTGTATGTGTTTTGTGTGGAAGATGGAAACAGGACTCCGTGGCGCAACGGTAGCGCGTCTGACTCCAGATCAGAAGGTTGCGTGTTCAAATCACGTCGGGGTCACTACTCTGAAAGTTGCTTTTTTTGTCGAAGCGGTTTAGTTTCAAATTTGTCTTTGAATTGTCGTTGTTTTCATATATTTTCATGTGTGGATTAACTACAGGGTCAATATCCAGCAGGTGTCAAGTTTTTAAACATTTTATTGGAAGAAATGCATTAAATAATCGAAAGACTACTTAAGAGGAGAGACGGAGAGTGTACTATTTTATATTATGTTTTCCGAGTCTTTATAAAAATATTTGACTGTGCATTCTGACTAAGAAGATTTTTTCAGTCTTTCGAGTGGTGTTCTATACGATAATAATGATATCAAATATAGCCGTACTCATTCGGTTGGCCACCCGTATCGCCCTGTATTTTTAATAACTTGCTTGGCATTAAATTTATCTATTTTATAGAGAACTCATTTGATTGAAAAGGACGGAATTGTCGTTAAGATTTTTTTCAACTTTAACATATGTTTCAATATAATATACAGGTCAATAAAAACCTATCCATTATAGGTCGGTATCAAGCAATAATTAATGGAATATTACACTCCCTAGTCTAGTTTCTCTAGTATTCTTTAAGTTAAAATGGTCGTCTTCCGAGTACCATTTATCGGGCAACAGTCGTTCATCTTTTAGAATACACACTTCCATGTATATGACCAGCACTTGAGGTGCGTCAAAGAACTCCAAGGGGCATAAGAATGTAATGTTATTGACGACATTCGCATCGTTCAAACAATCAGCATTGCCACGAAAAAAAGAACATTTGCCCCGAGTGAGGATCGAACTCACGACCTTAAGATTATGAGACTTACGCGCTACCGACTGCGCTATCGAGGCTTGCGAAGGAGGGAGTGTTATATTGCATCGTGTCGGTGTGAGTTCAACATAACTTTGTCCTTTTCGAATAAATTGCTCAATCGCAAATTATACATACAGTTTCCGCGCGAAGCATTTCGATTTTCCCACCCAAATATTAACCCATAGCTGTAATTCACGATGAAAACGTTTTTCTCACTCTCTATAATTGGTATTTGATGCAGGATAATGGAGATGCAATGTTGTGTAATTGTAGAGTCAAGTGCTTTAAACCCATACAGCTTCCCATCGTTATTGTGCACGTGTATGCACAGCATCCGCCAGCAGTCATAAATAGGCGAGGGTTTGTGAAAGAAAGGATAATGTTGAAACAAAGCAACAAAGGGGACCATGAGCAGGTTGCTGCTAGTTCGTTTTTCTCCCTCGCGTTGGATTTTGTTGTTAAAACCAACGAATATAAAGGTTATGACAAACAATCAGCGAAGTAAACTCCAACACAGAGTTACAGAGAGAAAGAGATGGGAGGTTGACGTATTGAAGTTTGGTGCAGTAGCCGTTTGGTGAGAATAATCGAATTACCCGCTATTAGTGGGCCACTTTGCGGTATTAAATTGTATCTGTGAAAATGGAAGGTAATGAAATTGTGGACTTTTTCACACCCTTCGCACGTGTCCATGTCCTTTGTGAGATTCACAGAGAGTAAGGCGTGAAAACCAGACGATACTGGTCGAGTTTAATTAATATTGGTTACAGCAACATGCGCAATTTTTGGGAGATGTCGCTGCAAGCTGTCTTTGTGCCCGTGCTCGGTTCAATGTTGTTGTGGAGTAGAATGAGACCTTTTTTGAGGCTAAATTCTCTATTTGATTTGCTGGTTAAATTGTACCAAAAATTTCATCCAGACCAACTAGCAGCAGCAAGCCAAAACCAGACCCACTCAATAAAGATAATGATTCGATTAAGACCATTTCCCTAATTCCCTCTTCTTGCTGCACTGTTTCTAACCTTTTCGAGACCGGGACCTCTCATCGTTAAGCCATGCGTTCGTCCAGACATTCTAATGATGTGGTGCCCCTTTTTGGTTGGTGGCATCAAATCGCGTCACTACTTACTTGCATTAGCGTCTTCTGGGCTCGTCGCTCGGCGTTAATCTTGCGCGACGAGGGTACCAGCTCCGCGCGGAAATCGCACGATGGATCCTGGTTCCCGTTCACGACCGCTAACAGATGGGCGATGTACGAAATGGCTAGACGAAGCGTTTTGATCTGGAGGCCAAGAAAACAATGTTTGATTAGCTTTAGTAAAATTGAATGACTTAATGTAAAATGTTGAGTTACCTTGGATAGTTTTGTGTCGTTGGGAACGTTTGGAATGCGGTCTCGTAGTGAGGTGTAAGCCGAGTTAATGCTTTGTGTTCTACGACGCTCTTTCTTGTTGGCCGTGTTGCGTCGCTTAACTACACGTACTACAGGCACACCATTGCCAGGGATTGCACCGGAAGAGGAGGGAGCCATGTGCATAAGCGACTGGTGTTGGTCGTTGCCTGTAGTACCTGAAACGGCATCAATCGTGGTTCCAGTTCCTCCAAAATATCCCTCATCCGAGACATAGATCCCTGAAGGATGTAAAATATTTCACGAATCAAATCTGTCCCTGCGCTTATGTACTTGGCCTACATTGGGTTGCTTACCGGCATTGCTCTTTTCATAAGCGATCGAAGAAGTGCAGTACATGGACGATGGCATTTGTTGATGGTGATGGTGCTGCTGATGGTAACCTCCCGCAGGAAGAGGATGACCAGCACCTCCGTACGGTGACGAAGACGCCGACATGGAGGAAGATGTGGAGGAAGCCGACGACAGCGATGATGTCGACAGGGACGATTGATCGGGCGGTTGTTGCTGCTGTGGTTGCGAGATGTTGCGAATAGCGCTTACCAAAACCGAGGTGTTCCCACTGGCACTGACCACGGCCGTTGCTGCCACCGTCGCCGGTGAGTATCGGTCTCTGTGGATGTCTGGGTGTGATTCGCTTGAACTGCACGGTGAACCCCAGTAGCCCTCCTCGTCCATGATGATCACACCTCCACCACTGCCGCTGGTCACCTGTGCTCCTGTACCATTTCACGGGCAGAGATAAACAAAAATAACGATGAGCACACACCGGACGGCCAAAGGAAAGAGGCCCTCCATAGCCACCCACGTGCGATCCACGATCGTCTAGCGCACGAGGATGCTGGGACGCACAGAACTATAAAATGGTGAGTTGAGATTCCTTTTTTTCCTCGCAACTTCTAGTAGTAAATGAAACAACAACAATAAACAAAGTACGGTGCGTGCGCTTGGGAAGGTGATACGACTAGGAGGGAAAAAATGCCGACTTACGTACGTACCATGATTGCCATCACCATTCACTGACCTCACGCGAGAACCGATTTGTAGGAAAACCCCGACCCCAAAATGAAGAAATGAGCCTTCGAACAGCGGAGATGCTCGTGTATCGTGTCTTAATGATTTGTTTACTGAAGTACAAGTGATACAACTAAACTACGTACTGGATGAATGCGAAGAACTGGCATGGGAGGTAAGAAGTGTCTTCCGTAAAACCATTTGTCCGGGGTTTTACCCTCGATCAAGTTGCAGGCAAAAGCGGTATAGAAAAGAGATTATAGGTTGATTTTTTTTGTGTGTAAAAGAAACTACTTCAGTATAAGACGGAAAAGCCGGGAAGGAAAATTGATATCTATACCGGGGTAAGATCGTTCTTGAGAGGGATCCTAGCCCGTACAACGCTCGGGGTCAAGTCTATAAATCCTAAACCCGTTGTTTATATTTGTAGGAGTGTAACGGAGCAACAAGCAGAGCTAAGAAAAAACACATTTGCTTTTTCCCTCTAGACGCTCAAGTAAAGTCGGGAAAGAAGAAAACCAAAAGAGAAAATGTTTCTCCAAACAGACAGAGAAAAATTGCACGCGTGAACGGAGAAAGGATTGATCCTCGTGTGGCTGACAAGTGAATGTATCCGATTTCCGGACAAACATCGGAACTCTAGAGCGCTAGTGCATTCGATATCCTTTCGGAAGGAGTAAACAGGAGCTTGCCCACGTTACATCATCAACACCTATTGGCTTCGTGGTGTGAAAGTGTGTTTCAATGCGTCAAGCCGCAAACCCTTCTCCTTGTCACGGCTTTTGCGAACAGTTTGGAACGATGTTTATTTTATGTGATCATTTCCCGGTCGATTAGCGATTTGGTGTTTTTCGGCTATTAGCTAGGAGCTCAAATTTCCCAAAGAAATCTGTGCTTCGTTTTGGTGTGTGCAACGTCGTTTGTAACCACGTTACGAGTTGTTTGATAATGTTCAGAGGCAGGATATCAGCACTTCAGCAAGGAACGTAGCTGTTTATTCTCCATGCTCGGATATCGGTTCAGAACCGGAAATATGTTTTTACAGTTGGCACCCATTTTCTCACATATTAAACAAATTTATTTACTTCTTAGTGAACGACACTTTATGATTGATGATCTAATCGTTGCTGGTTCCAATCGATTTAACGTATCTGATAGATTTTTATGTGCCAACACATATTCGTATATGTTGCTTGCATTTTGAACTTCAATTTTAAAAAAAGGTGGAAAAAATAATATCATAAATATTTTCTTACATGTTAGTTATTTAAAATTGTCCAACCTACGGTTTGACAAAGTAATCATTAAATTAGTAGGGTATGGGGACTCCACACTGAGCGGAATTATTATTATCAATAGTTGCTGGAGGTATTCATCGAATGAAAAACAGCTCTTTTTAGCCGTATGAAGTACCACAGCACAGTATGAACACGGCGACACGGCAATAGCGACATGTAGGATTAAAGAGGATACTAAAGATACAGTAACATCAATCTTGTTCAGCAGAATAGAATGTAGATGTTCAGTATCAAAGAAAATCCCCAACATTCGACAACGTATAGAGACGAGAGGCTGCTTGGGAGTTTGCGTAACACTTTTCTTTGCATTTTTTAAATTATTTAATCAAAATCTTGGGTTCGTTGATAACGTTAACGTTGAACTACAAAAACCTCACACATAGCAGGCAGACAGTATGAGATCGAGTATATCTCGAAGGAAGTCAGATTCAATATTTTTGGAATGTGTGGCACGCTGTCGAAGCACAATTGACAGTTTAATGCCATGGTATCATCATAAGGTATCATAAGTTGTAAAATTTAGAAAAAAAGGAAAGTCTGTATTACACGGTTATTTTCCGTCAAACCTATGTGCTTTGTCGCAAATTTAGTATTACTGCTCATGGAGATGTAATATAGATTAAAAATAGAAATATGAAAGAAGAAGAATATGAAATATTTATTTCGGTTACAAATTCTTGTAGTCAACTCGGTAGCACAGTTGATTTTAGAGAGTTCAAATGGAATAATGTTAAGTATTTGAAATAACTTCTTGAAAGTACGACAAAACGAGTGTGAAATAACGTTTTGTCGATTGGATAAGATATGTCCAAGTTATTAAGAGGGTATTTAAAAGCTATTTTAATTGTGAATGTGACCACTCTTAAGCATCTCATGCTAAAACATAAGTGCGCCAAGGAATACAATTATTCATCATTAACACATACTTACAGTGCTGTACCCGTTAAATGAGAATGTAGTGAATGTATTAAAATGTAAAATCACATCGAAAATGAAAAAAGAACTCGGATGCATCGGCCGGGAATCGAACCCGGGCCGCCCGCGTGGCAGGCGAGCATTCTACCACTGAACCACCGATGCTTGTCAAGAGAAGGCTCCATCTGTGACAATATTAAATGCTGCTAAACTTCTGTCTGCATCACTCATCAGTTTTTAGGCCTCATCGTAAAAGCAAAATGTCCTTTCATCAAAAAACGGCAATATCAATTTACCCACTGCAGTTGCACAACACTGTATCGATGATTACAAAATATTTTTTAACACGTTCCTGCTTGCATAGCGTCGGACACGTGGTAAATCTCATCACAAACAGAGCGCCATCATTCACACGTCCTAAAACTGATGCCCAAAATTACCAAACGATTAGTCAGTGCGCCGGGCAATAATTATCGTACTCATTCACGTGTCACGTGCGTGCGTGAGTGCTTCAAAGGTAAACGGTGAATGGATGGCTTATTGATGGAGCGTCGGATTCGGTTACTTCCAAAGTAATCAAACTCATATCGTCAAACTAGTGTGTTTTTATGAAGAAAAGAAAGATTGGGCAAGTGGGAAATCATTACATGTGACGGGGGAGGGGGAAGAATATTGTAAGTAAACTGTGAAACGAAATGGGACCGAAAACGGATGAACTTATTGGCGGTGCTACCGTGGTTTTCATTTCAGTTTGTGTTTTTCGTGGGATGAAACCGCTCCTGTATTCGAAATAAAGATTGAGACCTTGGTATATCGGACGATCGCACGGTTTATGACGGAAGTACACCTAATTTTAGAGTAATCGTACCACCATACTGGTTTGTTGTTGTTTATTTCGTTTACCACCCGTTTGCTAAACTATGTTTCATGGTTGTGTTAAATTCTGCCTTCAAGGCATTATGTATGGTATATGTACAGTAATAAACGTGTAATATTATCGAATTATTATTCGATAATATATAACTTTGAATATTATCGAACTTTGAATCAAATATGTTTAACAACACATTTCGTAATGAAAACAATGATATACATATAACATAAGACGTCAGACAAAACTGAAGAACTGAACATTTTCTATAAAATTTCTTTATGTGGTATTATAAAAGTGACATTATTTAAATTTATATTACCCGAATTTTGGGAATCCGCCGGATAGAGCTGTGTATAGTAGTTTCCACTGGATTCGTAGTATGGATCCGGATCGCACACACGGTGACAGAGATCGCCATCCGACGATGCAGTTTCGTAGCTGGACATTTTGTTATACATTTATACAATTTTGGTTTAAACCCTTTCTCGTCCTTCGTAATTGAAGTATTCTTCTGATGTTGTATTGACCGTTTGTTTTAGTTTGTCACTTTCAATAAAATCTACCAAAACGCTTTATGTCTTAAAGCACTCGCACCAAATATATTAAACTTTCACTTATCAATGTTACATTGCGTTACATTGCAACAATCTTGCATTGCGTCTGAAGAAGATATTCTCGTAAACACTTGATGTATTAATTCACTTCACTCCGGACGGTCGCTTTGCTTGAGGATTCCGATTCCACAAAACTGTCACGCACGCACGGATCAAGTTCTGGCAGAAGACTAAACTAACATCCCTCGATATGTTAAGTGAGCCGAGCGCTTTCGTTGTTGGTTAAAGAACGGTTTGAAATTTTCCTCGAGCAGCACACGCTCCCGCTAGCTGCTGATTGGTTGAAGCCGAGATGCTTGCGAGGTGGAAATTCAGAGGGATGCTGTGGATTTTCCGCCGTTGCTCTGCTGGTTTGTTTTTTTCATCTTCAATTTTCCTCTTTCTCAACCGGTTCATCTTCAGTTGGGACATTTTTCTTTGTTATTGTAGGTGAAGTTGAAATTTCCGCTCCATGGCAACGTACATCCAGATAAATTTTGTGCTCCTTTGTTCACCACGATTTTGCGCAACTTAACGCATGTTGCTGCTTTGCACTTAGCCACGCCTCTTTGTCGCGGAAGTAGGATGACAGTGCGGATCGTTTCGCTGTGATGCATTTTCCACGGCCCAAAATATCAAATCGCACATTACCTCTGTACGTGCTGTACATTTGCCTTCCTTCCTGGCTTCCTGCTGTGCTTTCGGGTTTGCATGTTTATGGAATTGGATCGGTTTTATTTGTTCTTGCCACTGAAACAACCGCATCGAAATTGCGATGAATTGAATTTAAGCTGGATGCTTTTATTACACAAACACTTTAGATGAATGTGTTGCGGTTGAATAACTCTTCCGCGACCGGTGACCAAAACTGACCGGTTAGGGGTAAAGATTAGGGAATTTGAATAAGAACTACAGGACAATGAAACGCTCTAATGGGCTGAAACATTTAAAGCTTAAATCATTGATAATTATGCACTTTTTTTATTTATTTAACCATTAAATAGTATAACAGAGTGTTTTGGGTGGATTTACTCCATTTTTTACCTCATTCTGCAACTCTTTATGTAGTTTTTTACAAGAAAATCTAATATTTTCTCTCCGAATGCATAAAGAACCTGCTGCTTTTGTAATATTTCTTGGAATACATTTTCAATTGAATTAATAGTTTCCTTATGTGGCTTTGGTATCTCGGAAAGTTGATGAATAAAGTAAGGGAAAGCAATTGAGATGCTATGAGAAAAACGCATATCCCTGCGGCACCGTTACCACAAAACAACTTGACAGCAGCACTTGAAGTGCACTATTGAACGGAAAAATATCCTCTTGTAGCCATCAAAGGAAAGCCTTCGTAAGTAAAAAAGGATAGAACAGGGCAAAGTAACATTCGTCCTCATTTGTTTTTCCCGTTGTTGGTCGCACGAACCCATCAACCTGTTCGTAGGGCCTGGCATTTCATCCATTGATGCTCTTTGTTTCTGTTCATGTTGCTTCCCGCAGCATTCCTCTCGTATATTCAATTTTGTTAGGTGTTGGCTGAATGCGATATGTGTTTACATGAGGTCAAACACGAGTAAGATACTGGTGTATGTTTATGTTATTTTATTTTGTCTACATATATTTCTTCTGTTTCTTCACAAGACATGTTCAACGCTTCCATACTGGAAGCACGTATTTATATGATAAGGAATGGCAAAGACTAATGTTAAAATTTTATATCCAAAATGTTAAGCTATTTTTTAGCTGGACTAGTAAGGTGTGTTTTACAACCACGAAATAGAAAGGAGCTGTAAAGAAATGTCCACACACCAGTGTGTAACCACTTCAAGGCCTTAGCAAAAAGAAAGGCGACCACACAAAAACAAACGAAAACTCGTAAATTATCAAGGTTCTACATTTTTGAACGGCTTGTGACATTTATGACGGTTTGTCTCGAGCGTGCTGGTCGAACGTAAATGAATGTTTTGTTGTTAAGGTCCTTTTTGTCGTCAGCCGTTAGCGCCATGTTTACGGGTTTTCCAGCGCTTTTGCTTTAAAGGATTCGTAAATTGGTTCCATGTGTTGGAACAATTCGCGTAGTTTGATTTACAAAGTGTCAAAACATTGACCACGGTAGTGTACAAGAGGAAATAAGACCTTTTTCGTGCAAAGACTTTCGGTAGTTCGTTTAGGATATATGTAGTTTAATGTTTAAGTTTTAGTGTAATTACTATTCGTTTTATGCCGTATCTTTCTATAGATAGTCAATATAGTGTTGATTAACAGATAAATGCTTGAAGTTTTCAAACAAGCTAATCATTAGATGTTATTTAGCCAATATTGTTGAACGATTACCATTTCAATTAAACTATGATGTGAATTTGACTTCTATCACGGGTTAGATGTTTTAAATAAATATACGTTTGTTCGTTTTGTGACGTGAAGTTTTTTTTTTTGGATTAAATATTCTTAGTTAATTACAAGTTGTTTTATATTCTATTTTGTTCTTTACCAAGAAATAATTCAAAATCATACGGATAAAAACTAAATAATACATATAAAAGGATTTGCCATTTTTTTTACTAAAGGTACTTCACGAATAATTTGGCCAAATTGACACAGTTGGAACTGGTACAGGATGAAAGATTATTGTAGTTCGAAGAAAAAATGAATATTTTCATAAAATACTAACATAAGTAAAGCTAAGTAAGCAGAAACAAACAGGGGAAATAAGATGGCTAAATATCTTGCCGGTAATAAATCTGGTAAAAGACGGTCAATATTTTGACCAGTTCGCTCATCAATTCATAAATAAGTCGCTAATGTCGAATAAGTCACAAGGCGTTTTCCAAGCTCTATTATCCAGGGAATCGAGATGATCGGGAAGAGCTAAGTCCTTTCATCAAACCACATTACGCGATCACTGGTGATTACGGAATTGATGGAATAGGTATAAAACATAGGGGAGTGGGAAAGAGTAAACGTAATAACTTTACATGTAGTCCTACCAAATGTCCTACCAAAGAACAAGAATATTGATTTTATACTAGTTTTTCATTAAAACGAAAAATTAATTTGGAATTGAACAGGAATGTATTGTCGGAAATGGCAAAAGTCTGAATATTCTACGTACGCAGCCAATGGTTGTAGTGTTGGCTAAACACAACAGAGAGTGTTATACTGTGCCTTTACTGTGTTCTACGGTTGATTTCATCGCTGCACATTGGTCGCAGATTGTGGGTTAAAACCGATAAAAGTGAAATGTACACATGAACGTGTCCAAAACCTAACGTTAACATTATAAAACTTGATATTGCGAATAATACGAACGGAAGCTTTTACGTATTCAAATTTTCTACAAAATATAGTACATATTGCACCGATATAATACTGAACAAAAGTTATATTCATTTTTTTCTTTTTGGAGTGGCCTGTTGATGAATATGGTAGTGGAGCAGATATCACTCGACAAAACCAGTCAAAAATCCCACCAGGACTGATCATCCTGTTGCGTACTGATTAATTTAAAGTTTATTGTATCTGAATCAAACTACGAAAATATTGCATAAGTTACTAAATAATTCGAACGTCATGCAGAACGGCCAGGTTATTTTTTTTTTTGTTCTTGTATGACGGTCTGGCCGTATTAGAGACGGCCAGGTTATATTGCATATAAAAGAAACTTAAACCTAAAATTAAGCTAGAATGTACAGTGAACGTAATCATGTTATTTAAAA